>JAZBHA010000141.1:71332-114666 GCA_037464855.1 Iselma pallidipennis | reverse complement strand
TATAAACATCGATTAATCTCTTCGAAATCAATGCTTTATCAGATGTGTATATCTGGTTGCATAATCTCAGTAAGCGTTTTTTTTTAATATTGATATTTTGTAATCAGTAATTATCGAAAAACATCATAATTTTCAATTAAATACTGTATTACAAGAATATTATCATAAATTACAAATTATTGTTGTTATTTGATATAAATATGCTTAAAAATAAATTATTGTATTATCGAAAAATTTTGATTTTTATTCCTTTTTCCTTCCAACTTGCAAACGAATTTGTTAATATTTTCCCCCAAAATACTTGTAGTTCTGTTATCGATAAACACCTCGTTATCATAATCACGTCAACAGTTTCCTTTTTCCTCTTCTTCCATCAGGCGTCGTCATCAACTCCATGAAACTCCCAATTCTCAATATAGTATGTATACAGAGAATCATACAATTTTCCAAGATTTCCCCTTTATATTCGATTTATACACCTATATGGGTGAATAGATTGGATTCCTTGGAAAATCCTCCTACACACAACTATTTGATAGGACAAAATAGCCTCTTTATAAGACAATAATGTTTGTTCTTCATTGAAGGATGATTGCGTTAATTTTTTTGGTATAACAAGGCGGCGACAGTGTTTGTTATCAAATATTTTGTCACCATATCAGATGATGGTAACAACAGTGTTTAGCAATAATTTTTAAGGAGTGTTATTGCTTGCAAAGACAGTGAATGGCAGAATTTATCATCGTCAATGTAAAAATTCCATCCAGATTAGATGGATTTTTTTCCGTCATTTCATACAAATTCTTATCAATATCGATGATATCATTGAATTTTAAGAATTATAACTAATAACTCTTCTTATCATTTGTAACAATCACTTAGTAACGGTACTAATGGATTATTGCTTTTACTAGAAACTGATAACGAATTTATATATGTAGCGAGAAACATTATGTTGCCTAATCGAAGTGTTTGAATTGTTGTTGTTGTCGTTGTTGTTATAATCCAGGACCGGTCAGGATCAATATAGTAGAGTAGGTGTCTGTTGTTCTTTGATGTCGCCTGACACAGGAACTATCATGAAAATTGCCCCCGGGAAACCCTCCAATATAGCCTTGACTGTTGCAATGATTATACCACATAACAGCATAAAACGGAAATCAATATTATACCCAGTTAATTGCAGACAAAAGTTTATAAACTGAAACTATTTCTATTATACGTGTATCTCTTGAACATTTCTAAACTAATTTCGAATAAAATATTAACAAATATTCTAAATATTCAATAATTTTGACAACAAGTTCTTTGTTATCAGTCTGTTCTCTACAAGTCTCTAATAGACGTTAATAGTGTAACCTTGATGGTTGATTTGCAAAATATTTCTACAACAGTACGAACACAAAAAATTTATTCTTTCGTTAACCGAAAGAAAACTGCCACCCTCCAATTCAGAGACAGACAAACGTAAATTTGGTGGACGGAATGATCGACTAGGTGGAAATGCGGGTGTGGCTGAGGCTATGAAAAATGCCACACTTCCTCACCCAGCAGGATATTACAAAGAAGTCTAAGGGGGGCGGAAGCCATAGGATATAGATAAAGATAATGCTTAGTTCACATTGTTAGAGTTGAAGAGGATTCCTAATAATGGTTGAATTTGTTGTTGGATAGAATAGCAGTATGTTCGACGTCTCTATAGTATTTAACTATTGTTGTTTTCTATTTAAGAAAAAACAAGTATTTTCACCCTTCTCTCCGGAAAAAAAACCACAAGAAAAGAATTATTTCTTGTGTAATAATTGGATTATAATCGCCCTTGTCCTTGTTCTTCCATCTTGTAATCGTTTCTTATCTTTATTGTATTTACGTTAATTAATATTTACATTAATTTTCGTGTAATTTTCTTTTCCGATTTACTTATTCCTGGTACATTTTGCAGTTCTATTAATTAAAAACTTAAATTAATACACAAATCTTTGCAACTATTTAATGAGCCTCATCATCACGATCATTTGATCCCAAGAGATTTCGCACAGTAAAAGTTGCAATTGTAACAAAGTAATAAAACTATTTCAGCAATAATATCAAGTATTCCTGAAAAGTATTTTGGTCTTCTCTAGACTCTAAATCCTAGACCGACAAAAAAAAATTGGTGTTGTGTTAAAATATTAATTTCGTTCAAGTGTTTAGCAATATGGAATGATGAGAATGAAATTCATCCCGTCCTGTAATATCCTGCAGAAATAATGTATTTAATTAAAATTAGGAATGGCATAATTTTAATCTGATGAGTGCTTGGAACGGTTGCTGATGTAATATTTAATATCGTCCAAGATGATTAAAAAGAATAAATTAGGGAATTACCAGAGGCAAAAACGAACAGAAAAAAGACGAATGGAATAAATCTCAAATGTATAAACTTGTTTTATTATGTATATTCGTATATTCGAGAAATTCCAAGAGTTGAGTAGAGTATGGAACTATAGTATGTATCTAAAAAAGATTAGATTATACGTTGTTCTTCTTCATCTGTCTGTTCTAATATCATGAACTTGGAGGCATATAAAGTTGGACTGTTTGCTTATTGATAAAAGATGTGTTAAGATCAGCTCATATCAATCTATTGCTATCAATCAGTGCTTACGTGAGAAAGGTATATTTCGATTATGTTTATAGGAATTCTGTTGCTGTTATCTCTCTATCAATAGCTTTGATGTGTGACGACAGCTCTTTGATGGCGAATCACTCACTAAAATTTCAATCAATATCCTAAAGATGTTCGATTTTTAAACAATTTCAGTTTATTCTTCTTGGCTACCCTATTTCTGATATTGTTTCTTGGATAGCTTTATCGATTTGGCTTGAGCTTTCTGTTGCCTTCATCAGGTTGATGAGCTGTATAGCCCTGCCCGCCTTGCCCCCGCGTCATTCAACTTCTGGATGACTATGTCTGTTGGCATAATTGTCGGACGCTTGGCGTCTTCATGGCTTACAGAGTGTAGTCTGGATGAGGAGGAGCTGTCGTCGAACGACGTAGTGACGCAACGTCAGCAGCCAAAGCGTTGGAAGCCACGACGGGTGGGAGGGCAGCAAGCATACGGAGACGACCAACTCGAGCACGACACTCGAGAACTGGATGGCGTGTATGGTGATAGTGTTCTTTAACTGGCGTCTGGACGCATCATCATTAAACGACTTATTGTCATCTAGATCGACAACAATAGTACAACACCTCAACAAACTGTAAGTATCCATCATCCACCATCTTGAATACTCTAGAGACGCACAGCGTCGCCTAGTCGTCGATGTCCTTCAGGATGTCGTCGTTACGTTAAAGCTTTTCCTAAAATACATTTCTAAAATCAACTAACTTTTCGTTAACTGTGGAGAAATTTCAATGTCTTAACTTAAATAATCGACAAAATTACAACATTAACTTCTTGGACGCGAAGCGTTGCGATAAGGCGTTATCAACTCTATTCGATTGAAGCGGGATATAGTGGGGAGGGGACTAGAGAGATGCACGTGAGCAGTGCAGTATAGAGGCGTCCTCGAGTTGTGTTCTTGAAATTGCATTGACGTCGTCGCCATCATCTCGACCGCCATTGCCTCACAAATTGGGACTGAAATGACAGAGCTAACGATGGTGGCGGCCGTGGTGGTGGTAGCGACGACGGCGGTAGTGGCGGCGCGAAGCCAGCGTCGCAAAACTACCTACTAAACACCACGTGTAGGTTTTTTTCGATTGATTAATTTTCTTGTTGTTATTGTTGTTGACGATGATGTTGTTGTTAATATTGCTGCTGCTCCTGTTATTCGTGATAATTATAGCGGATGTGCGGTCAATGATGGCTCTTTTGCTACATTTCCGTTAGGCTGAAAGCTGAATTTTCCTGTGCTGACGTCGAAATCAGTGGCGTCGAAAACTATACTATAAACCGACAATGAAGCTTTTGCAATGAAAGCTCTACGTTTCAGGCAAATACAAATTATTCGTACTCGAAACGGCCAGCGCCTCCTGTAAAATGACGATGGATTGAATCACCAGTAAATTTGAAACAATTACTCCTTCTATTTGAAAATTTCAATGGAAAGCTATACATATATGAACATGAATGTTAAAATCAACAAACGTGACTTTTTGTTAGCCATTTTGTAACGCAAATTACTTAACTGGTATCATATCTTGAAGGACGTTTGCGGTTTTCCCTTATCGTTTTATGTTGTTTTTTTTTTAAAATTCTTTTAAATTTTCAACAACAATACACAAGTACAATGGTGAAAACCACAATTCTAACGACAATAAATCTTAACAAACCTCATTAAATAATTTCGCCCTTGGTTGACATTTTAAGGATAAAAATATATAAATTGCTTTTTCAGGATTTAGTCCAAAACAATCGTATATAGAAATAAAACATCATTCAACAATTGCTACTAATTCAAGTCATAAGAGATTTAGAAAATAGAGCGGAAATCGTTTCCTTTTTCTTTTCATAAATGTTATCACTGATTAATATTAAACATTTGCAATATTTTCCAACACAATAAACATTCACAGAATTTCGAAATATTTTTTGAAGAATTAAATGTTCTCCTCGTGTGTTCACTAAATCTATGAACAAACAAAAATTCGACAACCTTATCTCTTTAATCATCTTCCAAGACCAAGATTAGATTGCTATTTTAAGAAGATAGTATAACGTTTAACATTCGTCTTGTGATTGAAAGAACTTTTTCTGGTTGATGGATGGTAAGTTTGAGTTTAACTGGCAACATCCCGCATTGCGGACAATATCCGACCTTCAACAGTGCAGGAAAGAAGGCGTCCCGTTTTGTGTCCTCGTTCTATTCCCCTTACCTCCTCTACTACCATCTGGGGATGGCGCAGGTGGCCTCCACAGTACACTGCCGAAGACCTACCGCCCCATACTGGATCAATACCGGACGGCGAGTCTGCTGTTGTTTGTTGGTATTATATGTGTGTATGTGTGAGTGTTGCTGCAACGTCGACGTCGGGACGCTACTGATATCACTCTTGCCATCCACACAGAAATAGTTAATTCTGTTGATGTTGAACGTTTTTCCTGGACGCCTCACTAATAGGATCGATGGTGTATTTTGTTGGATTTGTCCTCATCGTTGTCGTTTTTTTTTGATTAGACGTCGCCCTTAGAATAACTGTTCATGTTCGCCTTGGATACGATGAGATTATCAATCGCATCTCTTGATTGAAATTGTTTGAAACCATCTTAATGTTAATTCATTGGCATTGATCTAATAATAAACTAGATGTTATTGAGGAATCGTTTAGTTCTTGATGATTATTTTAACAATTTCTATTGACGATTGCATTTAACAAATGAAATTTTTATTATAATTAAAGGACGAACCTTTGAACGATTTCTTGTCGTCCTATATTATCATTATCACTGATTATTGCTTACGTATTTTACAAGATCATTATCGTTGTTTGATGGCTTCTTTTAGAAACCAATTACCAATAAACATGTTGCAATAATTATTTCGTATTTTGTTTTGGATGTGTTGTTCAGTGTTAGTTAATTTTTCTTCATTTAGATTGTACAACATTTATCTAGGCTTCCATGTTTAATTACCAACAGAGATAACTGAGACAGAGAATCACCCTAAATGGAAAGGAATCAATTACATAAACACAAACATGCGGTTTGATAGTACAGCTGGATGATGGGCGGTTTTCAAACCCACAAAACAGAAAAAAATAGAAAGAATCAAAACCAAAACCAAAACAACACAACAACAACAAAAAATATCTGGGCAATCCCTAAAGAATTCATGCCATATTGCCTAAATACACAATCATTCTGTATTCTCCCAAAGGATTTGCGACAGCAGCTTTTAAGTGCTGTTGCTCACTTGTCCCTTTCGAAAGTATTACTTCTGAAAACAATCAACAGTACTAGCAATTCATAAATTTAATGTAACTGGTTTTTCTGTTGGTTAAATATGAATCTAAAGATGTGGATATTTTTCCCGAACGGTTTTCTTTTTATCCTTAGAACGACAGTCTCGTTGGAGGTTCTGCCCGTAAATTATTAGCAACTTGTTGATTGTGGTTGACGGTTCAGGGTGGTGATCGTAGTAACTTTGACGTCATATATTAAAGCGTAATAATTTTATTCGATTATCTGATGGCTCTTTCATTCTTAACAAATTCGATTTTATCACTTGGTGAAATTAATTTTCTCCTTATCAAAGTCTACGTCTTTTCTAAGGAGAACTATTAGGTTTTTCAGTTTATTTTGTTGTATTTGTGTTTTTGCTGTCAATCGCCCACATTGCCGGGAAGTGATGTTTCGCCAATACAACACAGTACACACACGTTTAGGAATTTTTGGGTGAAAAACATAAAAAGACTGTATACCCGTTGGTCCATTAATAACTCGCTGGCGCAAAAGCTCTTTAAAACACATCAGCTCTGTGCCCAGGAGGACAATGTATTCCTGTGCCAGTACCATTGTACAAAATTGAATGTAACAAAGTTAACTGCGTTCTAAAATAAAGACAATCACTAAAAATAGGACGTTTACAAATACTACATCCTATACACACATATATATATACAAATTACGTCACAACAGTTGGCCAACCTGCTTGCTAAGTTTTTTGAGCAACCAGTATAATACAAGCAGACCGAGAGGAAAAATTGCTGAACGCTGAAGATTTTTGGCTTCGATCCACATATATAATGTATAACAACTCTATAGAAAATAATAACCAGGTGGTGATGTCATCGTCAAAGGAAACAAAGAATCCGACCTAAATACCTAAATATCTTCGTTAAGGATTATTAAATTAAAGTCAAAAACAGTTTTTCAGCACAGATTCACTGAATTTTCATATACATATACATGGAACAAATCCAAAATTACTATGAAGAAAACTATTCAAGAATAGAATCAAAGAGAGGATATGGAGTGTTGTGTGCTCCTTCTAAATTTGCCCGAGGACGGTCTTAAATTTGATTTGGTAGAAATCGGTCATAGTTCTGGCAATGGGCCATCAAAAATCCAACACCTGTGCTTGAACATTTTCCCTACTGTTGTTCGACTTCAACGAATTTCCCTTCACACCAATATGAATATGATTAGTTGGATGCATTCTAACAATTTCGCAAAATATTGACAAACTTTTTTGGCGAATTGTGCAACATTGCACTTCAGTGTTGTATCAACTACACACACACACACATCTCCAAATAAAAAGGGGGTTGCTAACTGGAGGGTGAGCACCTATCCACCCCTCTGTCTGTGATGTGTCTGCAACTGTCAAATCGTGAGAAATCCAACCCTGCCAACAAGAATTCCCTCATGTATTGCTTGGCTATTGTTCATTTTTATAAAAATCCACCGGAAATAAATATTTTTTTCTCAATAATAAATCGGTTTGGAAAACAGCATTACATCAGAATTTGCTTAAAGCTTACAATTAGTGGAAGCTTAAAGGTTAAAGTGTTAAAATTGTTAAATCAATGCAAAAAGAACGACTTAGATCATCCTATCCACTAGAGGCAAACGCAATTTTTAATAATAAAATGAAAAAAAGTGAAACAAACATTTTGGATCTCCTCTGTATTTTTAGCAAATTCTTGTACAAATTGTCGATATTCGACAGTCCTTCGTTGTCTTGTATGATTCGAACAAAAATCGGTTAATTTTGAAAGTCCTTTAAGTTGTCTTTTTTTTAAGTAAGTTACAACACGAATGTAATTTGATGGAAAGATAGAAATGGTACCATGGTCATTTCTATAATTATTTCCACTAATTACCTTGTCTATTTATTGAACAAATTGTAAGAAATACTTAAAATATGCAAATGATGCTGAATTTTTCTTCCTATTTCTTCTTTATGTTGAAAAGATTTTCGCAATTTAACCAACATTTATGCTTGCATTTTATTCGTTATTTTATTTTATTTATTTTATTTTTTAAACTCTTTTGTCGCTTTTCTCTCTTTCAACAGTCGTGCCATTACGAATCATTTCCTGGTACCCATCTAATAATTATTGTGTAATAACATACGCGTAATTGAATAGCACACCCGCCCAGTAATTTGTCCGTAACTATTTTTGATGTATCATTTCCCTAATTTCGATTTTTTTCTCTAAATATCTGTGTCAACATAGAAATTAAATATAACGACTGGTGATTTTCATAAACACTTTTAGTTTTTCGAAAATTTAAGGGTCCTGTTTGCGGGCTAATATTTAATATTCAGATCTATCATTGGTGTTGTTGTTGTTGTTGCTATTCTTGTCAATTACTTCCAGTCGTTACCATAAATTGATGATTAAGAATGGTCATCGTCTTCCACGTAAAACGCCTAATCGGCGATAATTGTTTCTTTGTTATAATCGTTATGTAGATAATACGTGTGAGGCCATCCGACTAGTTTGAAACTCCTTTTGTCTTATTAGCTCTTAAATGTGTTAAATGTGCTTTTAACGTGGCACGTGTTGTGAAATTTATAGTGTTGTTTGTTCTTAAAATGTATTCACAACTCTCTCGTACACACATACACACATTTATAAACATTGGTTTAGCTTTGCATGCATATTCATGGTCGTTTACAAGTACAAGTATCAAATGTATTGTTGGGTATGTGGATATGTATGGCAATATTGGGAAGGTCGTTTCGCCAAAGAAGTAAAGACCATCACCAGAGAGATGCGGTCTGACTAACTAATTTCAAAGAATCTTTACACAATGAAGTGGTGAAAGAATGTTTTAAAGGCCAAATTAAATTCAAGTGAGAAACAAAAACAGAATTGAAAAGGAAACTTATCAAGAACTGGATGGTATTTAAGAGGAGCAGTTTCGTAAATGATCCAACATTATTTGAATTCCACACAAAAAAAGTATTTTATAATTATAATATTATGTTTATATGACTTGGAGGTCTTCAGAACATTTAAATGTGTTAAATTACAATTAATTATTCTCCAGTTAAAGTCTTCAACTTACTACGTTTACACCTCTTTGTGTTGTTATCAATTGACCTAAATATGTGTTGGCCTCAATTCATAAATGCATCGTAAAAATGAATTGTTTTTCTCTGCTTTTTACCTTTAAATTACTCAAATTTACATGAAAAACTATTCATTTTCATTGAAAATTCAACGGAAATCCGATTGAGAACTACCCAGGGGCGGATCGTCCCGCAAATATACAATTTCCTTTTTTTGTTGTTACTTATTTCATTTTAGGCGCCCAGCCTCTAAAAAGCTCCTGGAACCACCGGAATTGTTTGCAACAATTTAGCCGCTCCTGAAACTATCCTGGATTTTGATTCACTAATATTAATCCATTAAGCTAATAATTAGAATTAATTTCTATTTAATATTTAATAGAGTTATCTTATCAGATGATTATTGATTAATTGCTTTTTCTTTAGTGTTTTTTTTTCCGCGCCCCTTCCAAACATTTCCAAATATCTCTCTATCTATATATTGTCTCAGGATATTTCCCCGGATGATTCAATATGAGTTATAAGACCGGAAAATCGGCCCTTTCACCTTTGTTCTAATAATAATAATAATAATACTAATCTTTCAGGAAATGCGTAAGCTTTATGCAAGGTGTAAAGCCACTCCTATTATATTGTTGATAACGGCCATCCTCCAAGCCTATATTTGTATGAAAATTATTGCACAAAACTAATAAAATGACAATAATAATAATAATAAAAGAAATTTGACAACAATAACAACAAGAAAAACAGCCACAAATCAACAATGATTTTAATCAGAAATTGAATAATCTTATCTATAATTATTGTTGAATTTATTACTTTTTGAAGAATGCAAAGATATAAAATATTATTGCGATATCGATTCAGCTACTACCTTTAAAAGAAAATTGAATTGCACAATTGTCGCGGTATGTTTTTTTTTTTAATTAATAAATAAAACAACAAGAGGCGAACATGTCGTCGATTGTTACTGATAAGAAAAGTAAGATTAAAGAAGATTTTTATTAAATTACTGTGTTTTAATTGGTTTGTTTATTTATTAAAAATTTACCAAACAGTTACTAGTATAATTTGCAAAAAAAAGGGCTGCATTGATAGCCCGGGAATTGTTTAAAAGTAATAGAAGAATTATGAAACAATAGCATTTAAGGGGGTTGTAGAGTCTCTGTGAAGCTCAAAAACAAACTGTTACTCAGAAACAGACACTCAAAAGTAATTCCCATCATATAGACGTAAAATATGCGGAAAAATGTGACAATTTTTGTATTATTGTTTGAATCTCTCTCGTTGAAATTCTTCCAATTCTATTGTTCTCAAAAATTATCTCAATTAAGATGTGGATTTGCAATGTCATGATGTACATTTATTTTTTTCTTCACTCATAAATCAAGCTTCATGGTTTATTAATTAATTTAATTAATATGACTGATTTATTTAATTCTGCTTATTCATATCGACCGTATTTATAGTTTATCGTTCTTTTTTCTCTGTATATCTGGTATTTGAAAAATACAAGAATCAGGACATGGGTTTATAAACACCACCATAAAACAGAGGTATTAACAAGTATCCCACCAGTAAAAGTTTATTGATTTCTTGTGGAATTATCGACTGAAATACTGGCTAACAACCAATTAAACTAGATAGATTTTGGAGTTTTTCGATTCTTCAATCGTGTTGTCTTAACAAAATATCTTGTTCTTACTACTTCTTTTACAAACCACAGTTCATGGTCGTTTTTCGATTAACATTTGACCTGACAGTCAAAGATAAAACAATCAAAATTTCCCTCTTCCTGATTGTTTGAATTCGTTATGTTTGATTTCAAGAAAAGCAAAAAGGAAAAAGTGTCATTTTTTATTCAACAACAGCTTTCTAAATGGGTATTTTTTTTGTTGTTTTTTTATTTCCTGAATTATTATTGTGTTTGTCCCCAAAATGATAAGAGTCTAATCTAGACATATATCTACAAGAAATACTTGATTATAACTGATTAAAATATATACAAAATCTCCGATAAACTGTTGCCAATGTCACGTAGACATTTTCTGCAAAAATTTTTACAACAAAATCGGATTTTTATCCTTATTTAGAAACAAAACAGCAATAAATGGCTTCGAATTGTGTGTTCAATAAGAGATAAGATATGCGATCAATCATCAAGAACAAAGGCATGATGGATAAAGGATAAAAGTCTATCTTTTTTTTTTGGAAAATTCTTTTAACGAATCATCATCGTACAGCAAGTTGCTTGTTTTATCTACGAATTCTTGGCAACGTCAAACGAAAATCAACATTGCCAAAGAGTTGGAGAGATCTGTGTGTGTGGTGTGTTTATACCGGATTTTGTTGCTATAGTTTGTCGTCGACGGTGTTATCTTATCAGTTGTCGCTATTAACTAGGAACGAAGAGTTTCCACCATAATAGCATTTCCAAAATGTTTTATTTATTACCCTTCCTCTATATAAAACAACAAAATTGTATCGAGGGACCATTATACAATTATCAATTAAAATATTATTATTATTATTGTTGTAAATAATTGGGAAATATGGTGGAAAATGTTTTTAAAATGAATGGAAAATATTTGAAACAAGTCTGTGTTCTTGTATTTTAAGAAGCACACGAGAGATGAATTCGCCCGTTCGTCCTCGTTGGCATGGTTATGTAATAAACGATTTGCCACCACATCCGCTACTGTTTCTTTTTATAACCCAGATAGATCAGTCTCTGACATCGTTTGTTTGAAATTCCAACTTTTCTATCAACTATTATTTTGAAACCAAAAAAATTTGAAAATCATTATAAAACGAAGAATGGAAAACTTTTTGGAATCCGGCTCTGTCTCTTCACAACTTAAATATCGTTATAATTAGACAACAATTGAAACGGTCAGGTCACACAAGTACACACACAATTCTTCAAGTTTTCTAACAACAGTAATAATAAAGGCAACAATAACAATGCTAAATTTCTCTACTAGATGCCGACCTTGGATGTATTTGATTTTAAATTTGTCAGTATGTTAAAGACTTTGTCCTTGGTGTTGTTGATGATGATGATGATTATGATAATAATGACGCTGGTGATGATGAGGATATTTATTTTGTCACGTGTACCCTTTTTAGGTTTTTGTGTTTCTTCTGCAACTAATTGAAACCCACTCCCTGGGAGATGTGTCTGCTACACAAAAACTCAAAGACAGGATAAGAGAGTTTCATTGAATTTTTATGATGTCATTGGAAATGACGATAATAGTTACATAAATTAAAATTGTTCTATCGTTATCAGAAGAACATTTTTTTAAACAAATACTATAATAAATATATTCCAGGACAATAAATTTTATTGTTTATTTTTAATGTTTCTGTCTTGGAAATTATTTGCGAAATTTGTGCGACTATAGGTGTAATGTACAGAGATTTTGATAAAATTATATAGTATGTACTTTAGAATTTTCCGTTCTTCGAAAATACCCCTTGACCTTTAGTCTTTTTTCGGTTGTCGTTCAAAAGATAAAATAGGTGATTTTTCTGTTCGTTTCTCTCTCCTATAATCAGATTTGAAAAATATAGAAGAGTCGTATAGGCGCCAAAATCCATATGGATTAGAAAAATTTACAAAACGATCACGTCATAGATCCATAAAATTTGCATTCTAGTACAGGTTTTAATATATAATCAAATTGAAAATTGTGTCAATGTCCCAGGTAATCAGTGCATCTGTGATGATCATGATGATGATGATTCAGTTTCGTATAACAATTTGTGCCAGTCCGATTCTGTATTAGACTCATTTGCCTTCCTCGCCTTTAATTCAACATTTGAAATATCATCGTCATCACATCGATGACTCTTGCGTTATTATATGATGTGTGTAAATGTTGTCTGTGTGTGTATATGTGTGTGTAAGTGTGTGTGTGTGTTGTGTCATTGAGCAAGTTTATCGTCGCAGTTTCCTACGGAAATCTCGAAGACCTTTCGCCTCTGTTCAAATCAACATACAAGAGAGATTATTTCTTGTTCGACGATGATGAAATTCCTTTTGGATTGCTCTCTCTTAATGGGTGATTTCTTTCAACATCCATTTATACTCGACAATTGAAGAATTGTTGAAGAAAACCATTCCTCCGCCTCTACTAGTCTACTATTGATCTACTATTGTCGTGGCAGCCGCCGACGCCGCCACCATTGCCACCGACGCTAAGTGCGTTGGGGGATCCATAAAGCAGACAGCCAGCGTTGGTGTGGTGGTAATCTCCCGCACACACACTCGTATATACCATCATGGACTTCTGCGTGTGCATCGATTTCAGCCGCTCCTCCTACAGAGGGGACGGCAGGCGGCGGGCAAGCCAGCCAGCATACATACACACAGGAGGGTCGTCGGCAGCTGACGCAGCAGCACCAGCGCGGTCCGAAGAGGGCCACGCACCACTCCTGACAAGCAATAGTCTGTGCAGAGTTCTCTTTCGTAGCTGCACGGTTTCCAACCAGCAGCTCGTAACCATCATCAACAACAACAAGTAATTGAAAGTGTTGAATAGACAGAGAGCCAATAACAACAACACAACGACGACAATTCGTGATCTGTATATGTGTGTTTTGTGCCAGTGTTGTGGTTACCATTAGCGCCTGTATCTCTACACTACTGTCAACGTCGCGACGCTCTTGAACGCCCACCAGGTACGGTTTTAGTCACTCCAAGGGGTCTTCAAATCAAGGTTAACACGTGATAATTAATTTGAAAGATTCTCTCCCATATGGTCATCTTCTTGACGAAGAATTCTTCATTTAACATTTGATACGATAATAAACCCTTTTTTTTAATAACATTTTTTCGAAAATAATCCAGTACATAATAATAATAAATCAATGTCATATGGGA
Organism: Iselma pallidipennis; assembly: GCA_037464855.1. Classification (NCBI taxonomy): domain Eukaryota; kingdom Metazoa; phylum Arthropoda; class Insecta; order Coleoptera; family Meloidae; genus Iselma; species Iselma pallidipennis. The sequence continues at coordinate 100,763 of JAZBHA010000141.1, read as the reverse complement.
AATTATGATGAAATTGTTAGTTATGATCGTTCGCAAGAAGATGACTAGTTGATGGATTTAATTTTGCGTCATCTCGTAACAGACACCAGTGGCGCAACATGTAGGCGGGATATTATCATAAATATTTTATCATATCTTAACGTTAATTAATACTTGAATCATTTTTATTAATATATATTACATAGAATTGGAAATATTTACGTTATTACTTCATAATTTTGCCAAAAATGTCGTTTTTTTTTTAAATTTTTATCGATTTTATTGATATGTACGCCACTGGTTTACGCGTCTTATAAATCACATTAAAAACCATACACAAACGAAAATAATGATAATATTGCAAATATTATCAAAATTCTATGTTATTATAATATTATACAGGATGTATTCAAACCAGTAAACAACATAAAATAAGTATACTATAACAACTATCGTTGTTGTTGTTGTTGTTGTTATTAATGATTATTTGAAAATTTCAAATAGTTTATAGTGTCGCCAAATGCACAAATATGTGTTCGTCTCTAAGAAATTACCAACTTCCTCTTCTTACCTTCACCTTGACGATATCCTTCGAAATCATCATCAAAATTAATGAAAAAATACATAATTTATGTAAACATGTAATCACTGTATACTATTGTATGTGTGTGCGTGTGTGTGTGTGTATGTGAGTGTGTATGTAGTTACTTATGTAATTCCAGGATATCATGAACAATATAACGAGACTCTTTTTTACTACCATCTCTCTAACCAATATTAGTGGGAAAATGATTCTATTCAAATTATTTTAATTTCAATAGATAATAATAGGATACATGGGTTATATCATCCTATATCCTTCAGGATTAAAGCTTTGTATTATTAATGTTCGGTATAGGGAAGCCTTGAAATCCACAATATTCCTGCTGGAATATCCAGGACATTCCTAATCTTTATTATACAAATTTTTATTGAATGAACTCCTCGTGTATCGATTTTTGTGTCTTTACGACTGAGCTTTGAGTCAGTGGAAAATCTTCAGGACCTTCAGAAATGGTGACGTCATCGTTTACTTGTAATTAGATTGGCATGACTTCAACATGTTGACACCTTTGAGTTCAGCTCTTAATACCTATTAGGACTATAGATTCGAATTGTTTATTGTGTGTGTGTTTATAACTAACTACAACTATTCTTTGGTTCTTATAGGACACGAGGCAGAACTAAGGGTGACATGTGGTAATATGAGATCGGTCACATTTTCTTTTTCCTTTTTGAAAGGAATCAGGCAAAAAAAATCTATAGCTTCACAATTTTCTATAAAATTACTGCTAAAAAGTCATCAATTAACACACAACACTTGATTGGATATATTGCATAAGTTTTTTTTTTTTGTTTTAAGAGATAGAATCTCGGGGCCTATACAACACACAACTGGTTGAAATTATACGTTTGAATTGTAGTTTGAAGTCCAATTCTCTGTAACCTTCAAAATGATGGTTATAATAAAAATTACACTTTTATCCATCACAATCGACTTGATAACGTACACTTTTTTTCTGTGTCAATAAAACAAATAAAGAAGTTGAATTTATCAAGAGATAGATTTAATAATACCTAAGTGCATCTACAAAAATAGATAAAACTAAATCTGTTGATTTAGCAATGAATTTCATATATAATAATAATAACCAACAAACAATGAAATCATTAGATAAGATTAATTTGAAATCGAATTATCATTAAAGATTTTCCGGCCATTCAAATTGCACACACAAATATTGCAACAATTTTGCAAGGATAATTCTTCTTTTTCGATCTCCCAAGTGCGCCAATGGATTTACCGAATTGCAATTGGGAATGGGGTTGTTGTCCTACTACAATAAGACACCCCAAATCTCGCCTCCTGTTTCCTAATCGACAAAAGATTATAGTTATACTGTCCCTACACACACACACACACACATTCATCAGAGTCCCATCCCATATTGTTGGATGACTCACCTTTAATAAAATCCGTCCCTGGTTCTATTCCATCTTTGTCTAATCTATGACCATTTGACAAGATCTAATGAAGTGGATGGATGTATAATTTGTTTTGATGTTACCATTGAAGGACTAAAAAAGGCGAGATGGGAAAAAATAATCAGTTGTTCTTGTGTTTTACATAATTTTTTTCTGCTGTTTGTTTATTTCGTTCATTAGCAACAATGGTTGTAATTTGTTTATTAGCCTTGTTTTTCATGAATGCTAATCTTTGTTTACTATTCTTAGTTTGTTGTTCTTGGGTATTTCATCACCACCATCATCATCATCATCGTCATGGGGTTTTTTTTTGTTGATTTTAATATAAATCGACATGGATACGGTCCTGGATTGTGTTGTCATCATCAACATCATCGCCGAACATTATGATTAAAAAATGTCGTGCATCATTACACATCGATCTAATTATGGTTGCACCAACAACGAATAAAAAAAAACAAGAGTCGTGAATCTGTTCGTTTTTATTAGGTATTTACACAGAAAGTCCTTAACGGGGAACCGGTTCTCTTATGTGTCGCGTTCTATGTCTGTATGTTAGCAGGCCGCACGAAGAGATGAATAATAACAACAACAAAATCTCACTTTTATCTATCTTGTCTGTGTGTAATGTGCCGTTACGTGTTTTCGCTTTCATTGGAATCTCGTCAGTATAGGTGATTAATACGAAATTTACGGTCAAACAAGAGTATACTAGTAGAGAAGTAAATAGTAACTTTCGATTTTCGTTGGAAAATACTACTTCTATGTCTTCTCTAATTTTATTCTATTGATCGCATATTGATTAGGTATTGTTGTATTCTATTAGCTGTAATTGAATGAAAATTATAGAAAACACCACTATTATTATTATTATTATTATTATTGTTGTTGTCGTCGTCGTAGTTGTTGTTGTTATTTATGACAACGTTCCATTTAAAGAGTAAGCTGGCTTAGGAACAAATTAGAGACATGTCATCATATAGTGCCTACCCATCTCTTATAACAACGTTGTTGTTTGTGTTGTTTTCCATTTGCGTGGCCGTTCAATAACAAGCGATGTTCATAGTTGGCCTGATGACCTCTAAACGAAGAATGTCACTTGGTTACATAACTGTTTAGACAGAGAGCCTGCCAAACGTGAAGGCCGCTCTTCATATATCATATTTTTTATTATTACAGAAAGTGAGATACACCCGTGGCCCAGTTAAACTCTTTTTCAGTTTTTTTTGAAATCCTCAACTATTATGCCGTTCCATCGAGGTATGTCCCAATATTATGAATTTATTAGTTTCTTGAATCTATTATATCCTATCTGTCACTTCAAATTGAAATCTAATCAATTTGTCAAATTCGTGTTATTTTTTGGCCTCCTCTGCGAAGAGATGATTTCTATAAATTCCCCTGCCTGATGTGTATGTGTGTGTGATGTGTGTCGTCGTCGTCGCCGTCGTCTCTGGCTCTATGCTATGTGTCGTGTTGGTTGGCACCCGTGCAACAACATCCTGTCCGAGGCTATTGCCGCTTCTCTAATCTTTCTATAGCTGCTAGCGGCCTAAAAAGGGCCTCCGACTCGTCGTTTTTCTTGGATTTAGAAGAGAGGGGTCGCGTATATGTATGTGTTGTGTGTGTGTACATATGTGATGATGATCAAACAGCAGAACAGCTGGCGAAGGTTCCAATATGTAGAGATCACAGAGCTGGAGCACCACATATACACACTCACACATACACATACAATAGATACGTAGAGTGTTGTTTTTCAGTATATGCGCGCTATCGTTATGTTTGAAACGTTGGCACGCCCGGCCACATGCTCAGTTTCTATAAAATAACAACCTCGTACCGACTTATGTGCTCCTAATAACAGGAGTAACTTTGGCCGCTCTTTGTTCGCATCATCGACGGTCTTGGACATTTGGAAATCTACCTAGTAGTTTACTGAGTGGCAGTAGCTACTAAGCAGACACTCAAATTCTCTTCTACATTATCAATCAAGTTCCTACAATAATAATAAATTTTAATTTAAAATCGATTTATAAAGGCAACTTTACAAGGGCGCGTTTAGTCATAAGTGTGTGTATCTTTTGGCTGGCATGAAGGGTAGTTGTCAAACTTTCTCCAGAGATATCGCCCAGATCTGGATTTCGCTCTCTTTTTTTTATTGATAATAATAATAATATAAATTTACTTGAAATTGATTATGGCCATTATTTCCTTAAGGTTTATTGACTTGATTGCTCATATATTTTTTTTTGTTTTTTTAATAAAAAAAGTCTTTATTTACATACTTATCGTTCAAAAATATTTTCAAGAAAAATGTCAATTATTCTTAAATACTTTTATTTTGCCTTTTGTCGTTTTACATTCCAGAGTTGCAATTATTTTGAAATAATAATAATAATAATAATTGTAGCATATTTGGAAATGATTACGAACCACCTCCTCTGTTCAATGACAGGATCGGATTCAGTTATAGTTTGGCCCATTGTTGCAAAATATTTATAATCCTGTGGAAACTTTGAAGATTTGGTTTATTTGCAATTTGTTTCTTTCAAGGATGAATCTTTCCCAATTTAACAGTATTATTATAGGGCAATAAAAATAGTTTAGCTAACATGTTTTACCTGGTTCAATAAAATTTTGTTGTTTTAATTTTATTTTTGGCTACAAGAGTAGATGAGATTCAATTTATATTTCTAGTTTAAGGAAAGAAAAGATAAACACAACAATAAAGTGTCTGTAAAAATACTTTAAAAATCTATATAGGTATAGGTAGAAATTATAGTTGTCGCCAGCATGACCCACTAACCTTAACCAGTGGTTTTCAAAATGCTTGATTTTAAAAAATTATTCAAGATAATGACGCAACCGGTCCTCTTCAGTCTATAAAATTGAATTGGCAAATTTTGTTAATTAAATGTTAATAACAATGTGATATTTGTGATCTTCTGCTATTACGGTCCTGTTTTGAATTGTATTATAATAATGATAATACGTGTTACGAGCCGCCTTAATTTGCATTTTACATTTGTTCTACGTATTTAGTAATTGACCATAGAATGTCTTCGGTTCACATTTATGTTATTGAATTATTAAACAGTTTATCGATTGATTTTCCCAACTAGCTAGTTATTTTCCTCTCATTGGCCACGTGTAAGATATTAATGGTCGTTTCTTTGACGATTGCGTAAGTTTACAACAGGATTGATGCGCAGTCTCTCTGAACCAATAAGAGAAGAGACTTGAACAACCCAATAAGCTCCTCTAGGTAACAGCAAAGGAGCAATAACAAACAACAACAACAACAATAGCAAAACCAGCAAACAGCACCTTGTGCGACGGGATCGTCCTCGTCCTAATTATGTGCATGACGACGACGACGACGACGACGACGACTACTAACTACAACAGCGGTGGTATAAACAGTATAAACTACTCGATGACGCTTGTTTACCAGCGTATAGTATAGGTATAGGTACAGGTACAACGATGTTGCTATGTCATGCTAAGCTAGGTAAAGACATCAATTGTGCAGACCGCAATGCAACCGTAATAATAACAATAATAACAACAACCAAACTGGAGACCTTGATCGATGTTGTGTTATTTAAATGGCGAACCAGGTCAAGGGAAATTGAAGAAGTCGCCGATTGTCAAAAGTCTGCAAGGGCGGCGCACAGTTTTCATATACCAGTTCTTCGATACAGTGTTCGAATCTTGCTGCGCGGTTGTTCACGTGCCAGTTGGAATTTGAAGGGTTGATGGCCCGTTTCTTGCGTGTGGATCGATTATGTTAGGGGTGCCAGTGTTGGCTGCTATATACTGAGCTCGGTTGCCTTGTCAACTATACTTCTTTACATCAACCCTCGAACTAGAAGTTTATAGTTGGTTTATTATTATAACATTTCGCAATATGTCGAAAAATTAGATACATACATATAAGAACTTTTCTTTCGTATTCGCGAAATAAAAAGAAAAAGAGGCGAAAACATTTATTGGAGGATAAATTAAATGACGCAAAACAGAATGATAAAAATCTAAGTGGGTTTCTTTTTGTTTTGGTTGTGTGATTCAAGTCTGCAGGTAAATCTCAATGTCGAAGGCGACGAGTGACTTTGCTGGAAACCTTGATATGTCTTTGCTTTTGGGCAAGATATTTTGCATTAGTTCTTGACTTTGCTCATTTTGTTTTCTTTAATGATGTTTATGTGTTGTTGTTGTTGTTGTTGGCTTGGTGTTTGACCATCAGTATTGTTTCTGTTACAGGTGCACGGGCTAGTATGTCCGTGCCGTCGATGGTACATCGATTAGGGGACTCTTTGATAGTGCGCAGCGTCGTAAGCGGCGACGCTCTATTCGGTTCGGCCGACGCCGTTCAAGATAGCGACGAGGACCCCCCTACCGCCTCGTCATCTGACTTCATCAGCAGCAACAACGATACGAAAGACCTACCAGAGTGTAAAGTTAAAAGGAATTACTCGTGCGCTTCCTGTGATTTCTTTACACAAAATCCTCGCCATCATCTATATCATTTACGCGATGTTCATTCAGAGAAAGTGAAGATTTACGAGTGTCCGAGTTGTTTGTACGCGTCCAAGCACTTCCAGAAACTGTTGCGTCACACAAAGATGGTGCACGGTGACGGTGGTGGCAGTGGCGGTGGCGGTGGTGGTGGTGTCGATGCCACAGCCCCGCCTCGTGTCGGTAATAGTAAAAAACGAGCACTACCACCACCACGACCACCACGACCACCATCAGAAGATGACGATTTAGGAACTGTTCCTGACGACCTCGAGGATACTGCTGGTGTTTTTAGATGTTCAGTGTGTGCTTTTGTTGCCAGAAATCGAGCATTGCTTGCTCGACATGAACGGGAAGAACATATTAAAACGAAATTCTTCAGGTGGGTGTTTGTAATTTATACTCAAAAATAACTTAAATTCATCAACACAAATGAAACATTATTTTTTTTTTGTTTTTAACAGATGCACCAAATGTACATATGTAACTCATATGAAGGCCAGATTCACCAAACATGTCAAATATCATTCGATGCCAATGATAAAATGTGACATGTGCGATTTTCGTACACCATATAAATGGAATTTAGATCGACATTGTAAAAATCATAATGGGAAAGGTGCATTCCGTTGTTCAGCATGTAATTTTACAGCTGATATAAAACAAAGTTTGACTGTCCATGAAATGAACCACCACGTGCCTCCTGTTGGACAAGCAGCAGGTTTGGGCGTAGGACGGCGCAGAAATAAAGTTGGTGCCAGCGACGCCACCGCTGCTGAGGATGCTGCCAGACAACAAGAGCAGGTGAGCTACCAATTCTTATTTAATTCTAATTCTAGACGTTCCTGTTTTTTTTTTTTTTTAAAGAGCTATCAGTAGAAATAGAATACACCCGGGGGGGTTGTTTGTTGTTATCAGTATCGTGAGTAATAACGCCATCTGTTGCTAAATAATTTTATACTGTATTTTTAGTGTTCCATTTTTAAATTTTGAGCATACACGTGCGGAATATTTATTGCAAACTTTAAAAAGCAATCGTTACCACATATAGGTATAGAAAGTAATTATTTGAATTGTCTCTAGAAGATTTTTTTAAAATATATCTTTATAGTTCATGCTTTCATTGTTTGACGATTTTAAATTATCGTTTTTTCTTCTAAAAAAATCATAATATATGCGAAATCAGGGACTTTTCTTGTGTAGAACATGAACTATAAATCTGTTAATTGATTCGTAATTAGTTGAGGAAATGATTAGAATATTTTAAAAGTGAAAAATCAAAGGGGGTTTTTCTCTTTTTTTGTATTGTGTTGAGAAACATAAAAATTTTCCAGTTTTCTTGTTATTATTAAAAAGGATATGGTATATAAATGTGTTGTTGCAATAAAATTAACAAACTTTAAACATAATTTGATAACAAAACGAAACCATTTACGGTACTTTTACTGTTGTTGTTAAAAATGAGGCAACAGATAAGGCAGTGTTTAAATAAGAAGGTAATACAAATGTGTAAAGTTCTTGAAATAAATTTTCTGATAGTAGAACGAAAAAATTTTTATTCAACATTGATATATCGTCTGACTGTATTGTACACGTATTATTTGACAAAATCGGTACATTTTCTAGATTTGAACATAATACAAAATTATTAAAGACTTTAATCCACCTGAAGAGCAGTTGATTCTTATCATTGTCGACTTTGTTATTTTTTGGTCGTTAAATGAATAAAGCTATGTGTAGACGGTGTGTGCGCGTTATGCGATAACGCCACACCGATCTTTGCCTTGGGCGTAACACACGGCGATAAAACCCAACAATTCAGTGTTCTCGTTCGCACTGCCAAAACAACACATACACCACGTTGCCATCATCGCCAACGAGCTCTAAACACTCCACACACACATACACATACATATATTTAATCCTCGCAACTTATAATAGAAGCGCCTACACGAAACGTCATAAGAGCGACCCACCTAATTTCGTGCTCTGTTTTCTGCAGGTTAAAAGTGGCGGTGAAGGTGGTGTCCATCAAGACATCGACGACAGACATAAGAAATCAAATAGAATTGAAGCAGCCCACCACCAACAACCACCCATCAAAAAATTGAAAAGCTCTACATCATCATCATCATCATCAACAACATCATCATCATCGAATCACCACCACAGTCCAGAACAAGGTAGTTTCGGTCCGGATTTTATACATCCGGACGATATTATTCATCACGCCAACGGCAATGTTTACATTAAGAACAAGTGTAAATTGTGTAATTTTAAATCAGCGTGGAATAGCGAAATGGCAAAACACGAAAAAAAGGTACATAATATAAGTCGTGATACATCACCGAAACCTGTTAAGAAACCAACACGACCAATACCAAATTTGATACCGATACCTACACAATCCACTGGATCAAAATCTAATAACAATAATAATAATAATAATAGAAAAACGAAATTAATTGAACCAGAAGAACCAGTCATGAGTCAACAAGATATTAAAGAGATTTGTGCTAAATCGGCAAATAGTGCATTAAAAGATTTCGCATCGTTGTTTGGTAGTGAAGATGTTTTTAAAGATTTATCAGTGGAAAGTAAAGTGCCCGATTTGTTACCAGCACCGTTTACAACAAGTACACCAAAAACTAATAATAATAATAATAATAATAATAATAACACGACTAATAATAATAATAATAATAATAACAATAATAGTGGGGATGATTTTAAACACAAACATGCATCATTTTTTGATCGTTTAAAAGAAAAACTAATGACTGTCGAAACCGGAAATTTGATTTGTACAATATGTGGACATGAAAGTAAATGTCTAACAGAACATGCTACTCATGAGAAGATTTGCGGTAAAGAAAGTAATAATATACAAACATTACATCCGACTTTTTTGAAATCAACACGTTGCCCGTATTGCCGCCAACGATGTAAAACTAGTGCAATTCTCGATAATCATCTACAAACCTGTCCGGAAGCTATAAAAGCATCAATTAAAACGGAAGATGAATCAGAGAATGAATTAAAAATTGATGAGAGTCAATCAGATGATGGTGATTCAATAAATCGACCACATCCAATGGAGAATCGTGTATTTGTATGGAATAATATAACAGTACCAATGGATATAGAAATTGATGATCCAAAATATGAATATCAAGAGGATAAAATTGATGATAATATATCATTAGATTTATCAATTAGGACACAATCACCGGGTGGTGGTAGTGAAAATAGTTATATTGGTCAAGATTATGTGAATTCACACCATAATTCACCACCAGTTACAACAATCACAACAACAACAACAACAGTAACAACAACAACAACTGATAAAATTCCAACACATGGTAATGATATATCAGTGGCACAACATAAACGTGTCTTTAAATGTCCACATTGTTCATTTTGGGCATCGACAGCGTCCCGTTTTCATGTACATATTGTTGGTCATTTAAATAAAAAACCATTTGAATGTTCATTATGTGCATATCGTTCAAATTGGCGTTGGGATATCACTAAACATATTAAATTGAAATCAGTTCGTGATCCGGCCCATGAAAGTGCAAAAGTTCTAATGACTGATGAAACTGGTCGTCGTAATTATACAAAATATAATAAATATTTAACCGAAATACATGTGACTAGTGATCAAAGTATGGAAACCAGTGGTGGTTCAGGTACAAGACCAAGACAACAACAACAACAAAATGATCGTAATACATCACCATCTAGTCAAAATAGCAAAAATGATTTACCGAAATTACAACGAGCACCTGGTAGTAGTGATTTCAATCCATTATTAAGAAGTGGTAATCTCCGACCACCACCACCATTAAAGGCAGCTGATGGTACATTCTTTGAGAATAAAAAACGAAATGGTACCGAAAACAAACGGACATTATTCAAATGTAAAAAATGCAATTTCAGGTGAGTTATCAATATTATATGTGTGTTACCTGCCTACGTATGATTAGGATTTTTGCTATTGAATTTATGACTCATTGTTTCTTTGTTATTTAATTATCAAAAACTTATTTTATTGGTTGTTGTTTTCAATGTGGAATTTAGACGTATTTGGCCAAATAAAAAAATAGGAAAAGGATTCGGTTTTTATTGGATGGATATAGGATGAGTTGGTCGATGACGGAACAATTTGTTGGATGACGTGTATTTTCTCTCTCGTGTTGTTACTTATGCATAAGATATTGGTTGAAATGGTTTTCTTTACTCAAAAAGGAGTAATTTTCGAAATTATAATAAATAATTGATTTCTTTATTCTACCGTTTAATGTTTTTTTTTCGGTCTTTTTGAAGTTTTTCTATTTGTCTTAGCAATCCCCAAAATTAGTTTAGTAGTTTCTATAATCATAGATATTTAACTAGTAGTTGTTTAGTAGCTCTAACAAGCATAATTTCTGATATTATACTCGTGCCATGAGAGAATAATATAAATATAATTTTTTTTCCTGTATTATTTACGAAAAAAAAAGCAAGGACATTATATAAGCTTCTACTTCTTTTTCTTTTTTTCTTTTTTTTTAATAAAAATCGCCTTTGACCTCTTCATTTTTATTTACACAGACCTGCCAGTTTTTAATTTATGGTGTCATCACAATGACACAGCTAAACACAGAACAATAGAAATTTACGGTTGTATTTTCTGGTAATTTACAAGAACTAAATGTCTTATCATTATTATTATCTGTTATACCTACTATTTGTTTATAATTGTTTTTATTGTATCATAATTAAAATATGATTAAATTAATTACAGAGATGCATCAAGAGAGATCCTTTTGGCACATGTTAAAGGCCATTATCCACAACAACAGAACCTTATGAATTCGTCAACATCGTCCTCATCATCATCACCATCACCATCATCAACAACAACCACAAATAATAATAATAATCTGCACGATATGAATGTACGAGGTGTCAGTCCTGATAAAGATGAGGCAAGTGTTAGCACATTAGCGAAAGGGAGTCAAGCACCCTTCCGCTGTGGTCACTGCAACCAGGTATCAAACTGGAAGCATGTCATTCAGGTATTACTAACACCGCTTTACTAACAAATTAACCACAAATACCCTCTCGAAAATTTTGGGTTTTTCTTAGGCCCTTTTGCAGACCAAATGAATCTGAATCAGTTAGAAATATTACGAAACTGAGCGACACCAAACCTCATCTTTTACTAAAAGTACTAGTTTTTCAATGTGTTACTTTACTATTGATTCATGAATCACTTGCTTGATTCATGATTCGAGTGGACTGAATTGGTTTGATTCGGATTGAGGCAGTGTGAATGATTCCATTTGTTTCTTGTGGAAATCTTCACCAGTCAGATTTGTGTTGATTCTGACTGATTCAGATTCACTTAATATAAACACAATAAAACAATTTACGAAGAGTTTTGTTTGTTGTAGTTTAAAATTGAATAAAAAAATCCAGTTATTGCTGTTTGCCTGTTAGAATTTGCATGTAATTTTTAGTCACTGTATTTGCTGAAATTTTCCACACTTTTTTCAGTTGAATAAAGGGAATGATAACGATATAATTGGTGATAAAAACAATAGCTATTGTATTATTCATGCATGTTTTATTGCCAATATGTAGTTGTTGTATTGGATTAAAAACTTTTGTAGCTAAGAACTAAATTTTATTAACACAATTATTAATCAAAAAAAAAATCACATATTTTCTTATTTTAAAAAACCGTCAATATATTTTTCTAATAATTTCCTGTTTCTTCTTTACAGCGTCATTGTCGTTTGAAACATAGTGGTGATATACGTGTCGTTAGTAATAAGAATGGTCAAGAAAAATTAGAAGTTGAAGAACAAACCGATGAACCGGACCATATTGATGTACCACAAGATGGTACATTTAAATGTAATTCCTGTCCATATTCTAATGATAATCAGAATGAATTCAAAGAGCATTTAAATGGTCATTTACCAGCTAGTGATAGTGTAATGAAATGTCATTATTGTAACTATTTTGTAACAAGAAAAGATGATCTATTGGAACATTTTAAATTACATGGTGTTGATGATCCTGAGGATTTCTTTAATAAAATCATGGAACGTAATAATTTGATTACTGATGGTAATGGTGGTGTTGGTGGTGGTGGTGGTGATTTAAGTAAACGATTTCGTTGTTTAATCTGTCCATATGTAACGAATTCAAAATCACAATATACTTATCATAAACAATTCCATAAACCTAGAGGTGGTCAATATACGTGTACACAATGTTCATATAATGTTAGTAAACGACATTTATTACATCAACATTTAAAAGTACACGGTATTAATATAACACCATTAAAACAGAATGGTGATGTAATTGATTTAGATGATATATCGGATGAAATTGAAGAGATTACATCGAATAATAATAATCAATTTGAAACGCAAACATTCAATGATATACCATTAGTATGGGTATCGAAGAATGGTAAATTTTCCAAAATGTTCAAATGTCGTTATTGTCCACATGTGAATCTACGTAAAGTTAATATACAAGAACATGAAAAGATGCATAGTGTTCGTGAAAAGAATCCAAATTCATCACGACCCAATGATGTTGAACATCATTGTACTGAATGTAATTATATTTGTAATAATGCTGGTGTATTATCATCACATAGTAAAGTCCATCAAGGTCTATATGGTACTGTACATTGTTTAGTTGATCCAGTTAAAACTGATGATGAACAAATCAGAGAATTAAGTAAATATTTAAATCCATCTATATCGCAGATTGTTGAAACGATTAATTTAGATGAATATGAGAATGCTGAAAGTGTTGCTGCTGTTATGATGGATATTGATGAACAAATCGATGATAATAACAGTAATAATAATAATTTGTATTTTTGTAAAGAGTGTCCGGCTAGATTTTTGAAAGAAAATGAATATAATATACATGCACGTTTGCACGGTGTCCGTTTATTTTATAAATGTGATTATTGTTCGTATTCAGCACGTCAAAAACCACATTTACTAGCACATAGTAAAGTACATACTAGTGAATATCAAGATCGTACAAAAGTATTACAATCAATGCATATAACAAATAATATACCACCACAAACCTATCCAATTAATGGTAATAATGGTGATTTAATATGGGTTGTATCTGATAATAAATCGAATGATTTAGAAATGGATATAGAATTAATGAGAAATAATCGACCAATAAAAACAAGTATTAATGTGCCTTTATCTGGTACGGAATTGTTTCAACAGAAATCTGAAGCCCAACAAAAACAACAACAACAAGCTCAATTATTGAAACAATCAATATCTATACCATTATCACCACCATCACCGAAATATTCCGATCCACAATTCGGTACATTAATGCATGGTAATCCGGAATTTATTTATCCAACATATTTGAAGAATGGTAGAATGAAAGAGAAACGTTATAAATGCCATAAATGTCCGAGTGCATTTGAAAAACGCGAACAATATCGTATCCATTTGAATCTGCATGGATCTGAACAACGTTATCGTTGTGAATATTGTGATTATTCAGTGAAATATTATGCAAATTATGTGCAACATTTGAAAAAACATAAATTGAATACAGAAGCCCAACAACAACAACAACAACAGGCGGCATTTCGACGACGTTCTAGTGATGAAAATGATGGTGATAATGATGAGATAATGGTGGATGAAGTTACCAATAATAATAACAATAATAATAATGATGATAATAATAGGAACGGGTTAATTAATAAATTATCAACTGGTGATCAACAAGCCTATAAAATCTTACAACAACGTTTAGTCAATAGTACTAGTCCTATGAAGGAAATAAATGATGATAATAAGAAATTATTTTCATGTTCCAATTGTCCATATGTCAATTATCGTAAAGATGCTGTTGATAATCATCAACGACGACATACTAGTTTATCAGGTATTAAAAATAATTATACATGTGAACATTGTGATTATTCAGTACCACAACAACATTTCTTACGTGATCATAATAAATTACATTTTTTACCAACGAAAAATCATGTATCAGTTGATGGTTATATGGTCTGTGATGATATGAAATTAATATCAAATAAAAATAATAATGATAATGATAATGATGATGATGATAGTAGTGATCAACATGATAGTGATGGTGGTGATGTTATATTTGAGGAGCGTAATGAAGAGTTTCTACCACCATTAACAAAAGAAATTACGGAACGTTTTAATAATAATGAAGGTGAAAAACAATTTGTTAATATTGAAACTGGAGATGTTGGTGATAAAATTGATAATAGTAATAGTAGTAAAATGATGGTCGTTGATGGTGATAATAGAATTGCTGATGAGAGTTAGTCAAATTTTTAGTGATAATTTTTAGTGTAATGAATGAATGAAAAAAAAAAGGAAATTTCGATTGGTTTATATAATATATATAATATAATATATATTCAAAATAACACAAAAAAATGAATTTTTTGAATGAATTCAAATAAAAACAAGGTTTGCCTTAGTAATAGAGTATTTTTACAAAGTATTTTCACATATTTGGTAGCAAATTTTCAAATGATGATAGTAGTATTAATTTTGATGACTTTCTTACCAATTATTGTAAATAATTTATTATTATTATTATTATTATTATTATAATTACTAGATGTTTTTTTTTTCTTCTCCTATTATTATATTATTGTTTGTTCAATTTCATTATCATGGGGTTCATTCATAATGCCAAAGCATTTAACGCCAAATTGCCATATTGTTGTATTTTTATTGTTTACAGAGAATATATGAGTTCTTATCTAAAGTTGTTAGTTTTATTTACCAAAACCCTTGATTATTTGAAGACCACATTATTTTTTGCTCGCACGGCACAACAATTACACTAATGGGAACGCTCCTTTATTGTAATTCCGCGCCGATATGTAGGCAACCAATAAAACACACCATAACCTTAATTGACCCATAATAATAAATTATAAATATTCAAATTATTTGGAATCAATCACAATAATAAATGTAAACATTTTGGGTAAAATAAATAAATAAAAAACAAATAGATATTGCAACAAATAACCTTTTAAGCATATAAGTGTTTATAAAATCATTAAAAAAGGGAAACACTTACTTATTTATGTCTGGCTGATTTATAAGCGGAAAAGTCAAGGATTTCTCAATATAATATGAACTGACATTCTGTATTGATTGTAATTCAATCAACTTACCATTATTTTACAGGAAACTCCTCAGGGATTGAATATTTCCAATATTTGCACTTCACTGATTCAACAATCTTTAATTGATTTATAATATAACTAAATGAGGGTATTTAAGGTATTTTTAAATGAAATTGGGTTAAAATATCGTTTAAAATTGTTTAATTTTACCGGATAATTTCACAAAATTGTTATTTTCTTTTATTTGGCGCCTTTTTCGGTATTTCATGTCTGTAGCGCCATCTATTTACCGATTTGTCTGCGCAGAAGGATGCGCACAAATCGCAGTTACTGAGCGCCATTGTTGGTACAGAGATTGACTTTATTCTATAAATAATAATCTAAAATAGACCTAAATTATAAACATTTAATAATCAGTTTTGTTAGTGTATAAGTGAATATTTAAACGGAAAATTAGTGCAATAGTGACTGTGTGTGTGTGTGTGAATTTTCATTTGACTTTTTAAAAAGTAAACCAATAAGAAGAAACGACACGAATAAAAAATAATAAGAAGACTAGTCAATGTCAGCAGGCGTGTCAGATCAGGTAGAGAAATCAAAATATGTGTCTTTTTGACAGTTAAAATGAATTTTAAAATAATTATCTACTTAAAAATTGTGTAAATTTACTGTTTTATTTGTAGAAAACAACAACAATTAATAAATTTGAATAATTTGTTTCATATGCCGGTTATGTCACAGCGGATGAAAGGACAAGGAAGTCAAGGTAAGTGATAGCGAAGAGTTTCCGTTTTTATTTTTTCCTTATCAGTTACAATACATTATATATTAGCCGTTATCTTTTATATTTTCTCTATACATATACCTGTATGTGTATATACGAGTATTAATTACGATATGCACTAAAAATCATTACATTCATTGTATGCAATAATTAACCATAAAGAGAAAGTTGTGTGTATATAGCTGTTACTTATTGTTTTGTTTTTTGTTTTGTAAAATTTTTTAGTGTCCAATGGCCCTAAAGAACAGTTAGGTGCAGGTGAAGGAGCTAGCGGCTCTGAAGAATTTGAACCATGGAGATCGCAACAACAAAATTCAGCCGCTCATACTGCATACGGAACTTCAGTACCAATTTCAAGTGCAACAGATTTATACAATATGAGCACTGCAGGTATCTAATAACTTAAAATATTAATACAAACATATTTAATTAAAATATCTAGAAATTAATTGTAATCAACAAAATTGAGATTGTATACCGCGAAAAATAATTCCATGATTGAATTTATTGGAATTTGATAATGTTCTACTTATAAACTTGATTATTCGCCACTAATAAGCATAAATATTTAATATTTTTACAAGAAATCGAGTATTTTTGTAATCATTTTCGGATTAAAAAAACAAGATTACAAAAGAACTATTCTATTTTCTTAAAGTTGGCAATTGGTAGATTTTTAATTACAGATTCCTGTAATTGACAATTTTTTGAGGTTATGTTGCCGGTTTTTTTTCAAAATTGGTAATGTGACTAATTAGTTTTTTTCGTTGATTGTAATTAAAAGAAATTCAAATGTTGCCAGCTATTATTATCGGTAATTATAACAATAATTGTGGAAAAAAAATTAATTACATTGAATTGATGATTATTTTTCTTCAATTGATTGGTAAATTTCTTATAGGTTATTACGGCAGTGGAGGGACTTATCCATATCAAGCTTATGGTGTAGGCGATGGGACATGGTCAAATGGAACAGATCCAATGACTTTTCTAAGTGGTTATCCACACGATTCCTATTCAATGGATGGTTAGTTAAAAAAAAAAAATTGATTGCCTGATTTGTATATAATTGATTGGTTTTATTGATTGATTAGGAATGTTTGGACCTTCGACAACGTTTTCAACACCGACAGCATTCGGCCAACCATCCTCTTTCAATTACTTTCACAGCAATGGTGATTACAGTACATGGGGCAGTCAGTTAGGTGGTCAACGTAAATATGATGATTATTATCGAGATGCCCCAAATATGTATACACAAGCTGTACCAGATTCAGCATTGAAAAGTGTTGAACAAGCTATGCAAATTTTAGGTAAATATTATTCTATATATTTTATTAATATAATCAACTTTTTCAAGTGATCTATTTTGGTTAAATGTACAGAATTAAGTTTTATAAGTATCACTTAAAATGAAATGAGAATTATTAATATTTTATAGGCTAGAGTCATATGTAGAGATCAATTGATTTATTGCTTCTATTAATTTTATTGCAGCAGTTGAGAATTACTGGATGAAACGTTGTAATTAAATAATCGTAAATAAGATGATATTTAACGCATGTTTTGTAGTTGTTTAGTAATTTGCAAGAATAATTCCTGTTTGATTAATGTTTTTCTTTCTTTTTTTGTGTGTATTTTCCAGACATTAAATCACCATCTGAATCGGCTAAAGAATCTCTGGGACAAGCAAAGAAAACAACATGGGCTAGTATTGCTAGTCAACCAGCAAAACCTCAATTGACTGTACAAAATCAAGGTTTAAAAAAGAAAGGTCCTGGTATGCCACCAGGTCCAATTGTTCCTGGTAAACATAATATGGATATTGGTACATGGGATACAAATAAAAGTACACCACCTCAATTACCAACTGTTGTAAATAATACAGTTCCAAAAACACTTCCACCAACTGGTGCACCAATCAATGTACGTCCAGGTTGGAATGGTCCACCAACAACACGTCCAGCACCACCAACAGCATCAAGACCACCACCACAACATCCAATGCAAAATTATCAACCACAAGCGATGATGCCACCACATCTACCACCACCGGTAAGTATGCCACATGGATTAATGCCACCGGGTGGGCCGATGCCAATGTTAGTGACTCAACCCCAACAACAACAACATCAACAACAACAACAACAACAACAGCAGCAGCAACAACAACAACAACCATCACATCCAGTATTGGATGAATTGCGCGGCAAAAATAATTATAATCCAACTGATTTCGATTTGACTGCACCAAATGCTCGATTTTTTGTTATTAAATCATATTCAGAGGACGATATACATAGAAGTATAAAATATGAGATATGGTGTAGTACGGAACATGGTAATAAGAGACTAGATCAAGCATATCGTGAACGTGAAGGTAACGGTGCGGTTTATTTGTTTTTCTCTGTGAATGGTTCGGGTCATTTTTGTGGTATGGCTCAAATGGTGTCACATGTTGATTATAATGCTAATAGCTCAGTGTGGTCGCAAGATAAGTGGAAAGGACAATTCAAGGTGCGTTGGATCTATGTTAAAGATGTGCCGAATGTACAATTACGTCATATCCGTTTGGAGAACAACGAGAATAAATCGGTAACGAACTCAAGAGATACACAAGAGGTGCCACATGCTAAAGGATTACAAGTGTTACGTATTATGCATTCATATCGACATTCAACGTCGATATTTGATGATTTTAGTCATTATGAGAAACGTGAAGAAGAAGAAGATAATCGAAAACAACCGATTAGTAAAGATGGACATGATGGTGTTGGCGTTGGTGGTGGTTCTAGTGGACATGGTGGTTCTAGTGGACATGGTGGTAATAGAGAACATAGAGATATAAAAGAACATAGGGGGCGGAATCATGATAGAGACGATAGAGATAATAGGGATAATCATCGACAAGGGGGACATAGAAACAACAACAACGATCATCATGGCGGTCATCATAAAGTAAGTTTTATTATTGAAACATGTTAACAAAAAAAAACATCTTTTAGAAAAAAAAATAAAACCCAAAATTACATGTTACATGTTTTTTGTTGAAATTGGCAATTTTTTTTGCAGGATCGTGGGGACAATAACAGGGGTCGCGGGGGCCGAGGTGGACGTAATTAAAACAACAAAAAATATATATTATATATATACACACAGATACACATAAAACACACATACACACATACATAAATACAAATATTCAACATATTAGAATATAAAATATAAAACACATTGTTACGGCTGCTCTTTAATGTAGTGTTATATATATATTTACTAGCTTGTTATTTCATATACTTCACATAGACAGTATCAAATTAGTTAAAATCGTGAATCTGATTTACAATAATTGTTCTAGTTTATAGATATTGTACATCTGTATTAATTTTCTTTTTGTTTTCTTCTTTTCTACATTATCGATTATTATAATTTGCTTAATATGTTGCTTTGAACAATGAGAATATTTTGAAATGATCACGATAAAAAAATCAGAGATTTAATTGAATATGGTGCAACCTGGGTCTATGTGGTGTTGCTAATAAAACCAAAAAAATATATATATAGAAAACTAAAAATTTTTCCAATATTTCATTAATTTGTACGTGTGGGTTTCTCTCAATTTAAACTTTAAATATCAACTTTAAATTAAAAAATTAAACTAAAACAAAAAGGTATATGGATTCTAGTAATATAGTCGTTAAACAGGATTTACAAAAAAAAAGAAGAATAATTTTAGTGGCCCCCACTTTTCGGATCGGGCTGATTATACAATCAAATTACCAACAACAACAACAACTATTGAACGAAAAAAAAATGTATAGCAGTGCAGTGCTCATATATATATATATATTTGTTTTTTTTTTATTGTACTCTCGTGTGGACTCAAATAAATTAAAAATTTTTTGTAATAAATAATAACTCTAGAAGAAGAACGATACGAAATAGTTGAATTTTTTATATGAAGAAAAAGAAGAGATTATTATTAAATAAAGTGTTGATTTTTCCCGGACTAATTTCTATAATATATATGTATAATAAATATATATAATTGTGGTTGGATTGTGGTGAATTTTTTGGGACTTGGAGAGAAGAAATTGGATAGAGAAGGCAATTAACCAGAATATTATTTAGAAAATTATATTAAAAAAAAAACGAACA
Source organism: Iselma pallidipennis (assembly GCA_037464855.1). Classification (NCBI taxonomy): domain Eukaryota; kingdom Metazoa; phylum Arthropoda; class Insecta; order Coleoptera; family Meloidae; genus Iselma; species Iselma pallidipennis. The sequence goes on along the minus strand of JAZBHA010000141.1, from coordinate 80,103 downwards.
ACCATCAGAGGCAAATTTTTCTGAACAATTCACTAAAGGAGAACTGTGAAAAGTGTATAAAAATAGTCTTATTATTATTGCCCCATTATTAATATTATTATTATTGAACTATAAACAAATTGGCAAATGTTTAGTTGATGAACCAGTGACTTTGTATACTATGTTACAGTTTTACAAATTATTTTCTTGTATCCTGAGTTTACCATCTTGTTTCTTTGTAGAACAATTCTAGGAAATGAACTGCATGCCAGTTTATTAGGAATATTTGTTAAAAATGATTGAATAGTTTAACGAAATATATGATAGTCGAGAGGCTGAATAATGAATGAACCCACGATGTTATGTTCAATTGTAATTTTTATATTTTTGTAAACTTTATAAACTTTAAAGTATTATTATTGCCTATTCTCTGTAAGTTCCAATTTTATTATTACTTAAGTAAGAAATGTTTGTTATTTTTTTTTTTTGTTTAATTCTACTTGATGGTTTAAAAACCCCAACAACAACAACAACAACAACAACCATAAAAATTGTAACATAACATCATTGGGTTTTTGTCTCTATATTTTGTATTTATACACTGTGCCTAATTATTATTAGACTGATGCACTGGGTGCATTTTGTAATTGTAAATTGATTGTTGTGTGTGATCCGAACAGTGGGCATCCTCTGTTGATAACTACATCAATAAAAGAACAACAATTATATCTTGAAAATTATATTTCTTTTTTTTTTCTTTATTATATAAATATTTATATATAATTTTTCTCTCCTATTATTATTATTATTATTATTATTGATTATTGATTATATTTATGCGGGTAAGTGCATATCACTGATTTTTTGAATGAATGAATGAATTCTTTTCGATTATAAATAGTAATTAATTAAAAATTCACGATAATATTTAATTAATTAATATTAAAAGAATATGTGGCCGTTCTTTGTTGATACAAAAGAAAATATAATTTAACATAAAAAATACTAGTGTGGCAAGTATATTTTTTAACACTCCTATTACGAAACCTATCAGTTATTATCTATTTTTATTAATAATCATTTTTATTATCAATATCATTCCAATGATATGTCTGTATCATAAAAGTACGAAATTTCGGTAATGATATGTCCTCCAATATGTTGTGATTAAAATGAACCTTGAGCTCGTTTCTGGAGACGCAGAAGGGGAATTCTAATCGGCACCGATTATTATTATTATTTATTTATTTAAAAAAAATACTAGTCCCGGAAAAAACGGTATGGATAGAATATTGAAAGGCATTATGAAATATCGACACATAAAAAAGGAACAAATGTTGAAACAGTTCAAACAAGTTAAAGATAATCCAATGGTGAGTTGTACAATTTTTTTTTTTTAATTAATTCAACTTAATTGAAGCGCATGTCCGTTTTTGGTGTTTTCTGTTTTTGTAGCCCAAGGCTGTTTTCTTTTCATGTATTGATAGTCGAATGATACCGACAAGATTTACACAAACCAATGTTGGTGATATGTTTGTAGGTAAAATGATTATAAAGAAACCCTTTTAAGAGCCAGTTTCATAATCAACTTTAACTGAAAAAGTTATATTCTAAGCCTAGCAGCTCTGCTCAGATGCATACACCTGGCCTGTGTTTCTAACATGTAGTGAATTTAGAATGTGACCAGATAAGGCACGTAAGAATGTGACGGGATGGACCAGATAAGGCACACTTCGAAGCCAGAGGCGGATCGTGATTGATGCTCGTGGTACTGCAGTTTCAGGCCTTGTCTGTCTTTACCTACAGGCCCCTGGATGAAACTATAGCCTTATAATGTGACTTTACAAGTAAAAGATCATCAGGAAACTGGACAGTACATGTGGAAACGAAATGGACCAGATAAGGCACGTTTCGAGGCCAGGGGCGGATCTGACTTCACAAGATAAAGTTGATTATAAAACTAGACCAGATAAGGCACGTTTCGAGGCTAGGGGCGGATCTGCAGTTGCAGACCCTGAAAACGGGAAAATATTGAATGGCATTCTGTTACAAGTCTTTGGATCTTTTCTGATAAGGGCCCCCGAACTGTCTTCAGTTCCAGGCCTCCAAAACGTAAGGTCCGCCCCTGGGCGAAGCTGCGACTTCACAAGATAAAGGGGCAGATCCTAATTGATACCAGTGTGTCTACTACAGCTCCAGGTCCCCAAACTGGGAAAACATTTAATGGTATTCTGTATAACGAGTCTTTGTATGTTTTCTGGTAGGGCTCCGACTGCCAGAAGGCACGGTCTGCCACTGGGGTGGATTTAAAGTTAATTATGAAACTGGCCCTAGATTATTTAAATATTTTTGCCTTTTTTTTACACGTTTCTTTTAGTTAGGAATGCTGGTAATATAATTCCACACTCGCAACATTTCCTAGACGAATTAACAACAAATGAACCGGCCGCTTTAGAATTAGGCTGTGTAGTCAACGACATACGTCACATAATTGTGTGTGGACACAGTGATTGTAAAGCCATCAATTTACTTTATAAATTACAAGATAGTGAATTTGCATCACAGGTAAATCCATTCAAAAAATTTGAAAGAATTCATTAACAAAAATTTTAAAAATAAAATTAGGATAATCGTCGAATATCACCTCTACGTGCCTGGCTATGTACACATGCTTTGTCCAGTTTAGAGAAATTCCAACAACTCGAAATTACCGATTTTAGTAAACCGTTAATATTTCAAGCTGAAACACCTTTAAGGAAATTTGTCGCCTATATTGATCCAGATAATCGATTTAATATTGAAGATAAATTATCACAAATCAATACATTACAACAATTACAAAATATTGCTAGTTATGGTTTTTTAAAGAAACGTTTAGAAAAACACGAATTACATATACATGCATTATGGTTTGATATCTATACGGGTGAAATTTATTATTTTAGTCGTGGTGCTAAACGTTTTGTACAAATCGATGAAAGTAATTTCGATAAATTACTTGATGAAGTTGAACGATATTATTCATGATCTGATTTTTTATTATTTTATTTTATTTATTTTTAATTAAAAATCTAGATATATATGTTTTTTTCTAATTTGTTATACAGTTTTTTGTAGAAGTTTTCGAAGAATTGCTTCATACAGATCCTAGTATATTACACATATATACAGTCTTCATACAAGGCTCCAATAGTATCCTCTCATCAAAATTGTTGTTGTTAATTAGAAATTATCACAAAATGCTTGTTCGCGACTAGACTCATAATTGCACTAGAACAAGCCGATTTGTTGGAAGATGAGTCTCTTTTATGGATTTATTGTTAACGATGTTCAATTGCTGGCGCCGAACTGGAAACCTTCTCCAATTTCTCAAAATGTTTCCTAGCATTTCGTATATTAATCAATGTCACTTCAGATGGTATTTGTGGATCAGACATACAAACCATTACATAAGTATTACTGGTAAACAGATCAATATAAGCTGCAAATGTGGAATTTCTAACTTCCATACTTTGAAATTGTGCTGCTAATTTCGAACAAGACAATTTGAATTGTTTAATAATATTTGAGACTTTTTCAAAACGATGTACATCACGATGATGTTTTCGTTGACAATGTGATATTACCAAAAATGTTGCACGTTCAAATAATAAAACTTCATCAGCATCAACAATATTAGCAAATTGTTGTAAACTATTTTCTAATTCTTTAACATTCGGTATTAACATATAAACAATACTAGACCATGCACGATATAATGTTTCATCCCATATTGATGTACGAAAACATGTTATACCTTCTAATGGTAATGATAAACGTATTAAATCATTTTCACGTTCTTTAAATATTATATCACGTTGATCTTCTGTAACTAAATCCATTTTATGTATTAAACAAAATACTTTAGCATTTGGTGAATTCTGCATAATTGCTTCTAAACATGATTGATAATAATGCATATCTTTTTCTAATTCTCGACTTTCTACATCAAACACATAAATCAAGACTTCTACATTACGAAATATATTATCACGTTGTGATGCAAAATAATTCTCCATAAAAGCTTCCTGACCACCACAGTCCCATAGATTTAATACTAAATTACCCAAGAAACGGACATGGGAATGCTCTACGTCAACTGTAAAAAGAACAAATAAGGGCAACAGGTCATAGGTCAACGTCATTGATCATTGAACGTAAAAAAACATAAATAAATAGAAATTGGAGGTTCTCTACATACTTGTCGCTCCTAGACGACGTGTATCTCGAGCAATATAATTGGCAAATATAATCGATCTCATACTGGTTTTACCAGAGCCACTTTTGCCCATCAACAAGACCTAAAATTGAGGTTATGTTTCTATATGGTAAAAAATCGATTTAACACAATATATACTCACTTTTTTCTTCATTTTGATATTAATTGAGTGGAAAATGGTTTAATTTCACGAAAATATACAGAAAATTGAGATAAAATAGTTGATTATAAAACAAGAACCACTTGCAATTGGCACTAAATCACATACGTGATCTGTCAGTGTCAAAATCCAATAATTAATGGCGTAATTTAAATTAAAACAAATATACTTAATTGTCGTCTAGATATAAACTTGTACTTTGTTGAGTAGAATTTAAAGGGTTGTTTAATTGATTTTTGGGTGTAATTATTTGAATTTGAACAATAAAGATCGTGTCCTGTATATAACCATGTAAAGTGGGTGAAAATAATGTAAAAATCCCTAGATAGTTGTCAATGTTGTTACTAGATTTTGTTGAATCAAGTTCCGACAAGTATCGGATTGTTCTATTCCACCTATCTTTAAGATTTTTGTATAATCGTGTTTGTAAACATGATTCGTTAATTGATGGTTTTGTGCGAAAGAGGTAAAATGGTTGTCATCATGAATGTAATCGGCGTTTAGAGATATGAATTTGATAATACATATCTATCAATAAATGTAAATTTTATTGAAATAATTAATAAAAAAATTGTGTGCATATATAATTTGGCAATTTGTAGCGTATTCGTTTAAAACAGTGCCTGTCATAAAACAAGGTAAATCTATATATTGTGTGAAAAGATCTTCATCAACACCAAATGGCCCCTTTTTCTTTTTTGCTTCCTTGAAGGGCTGACGCATACCGGCGCGCCCATAAAAACCTTCTCTTTTTTGGTATTTCCTATTGAATCTATTCAATGGAATATTCGTCATTTGATTCCATATACAAGAAAACAACCACTATTTATCATATTTTAATAAATTAACCTGCCCACCATTTTCTTCCCTGCTTTTGTGTGTTTGTGTGTATGTATTAATCCTTTTTATTTATTTATTTGTTTATTTTATGATTATTTTATTGTAGGAGAGATGTCTTCTGATGACGAAAAACCACCGGCGCCTCCAGTACGTCTAACATCAAATCGTAGTACAGATATATTAACCCAACAAACACCAATGGATCGCCCATTACCTAAAGAACCAGATGATGGTGATCGTAAAAAGAAAACAACAAAAACGAAAAAAACTAGTAAATTATCAACATATACATCTGATAAGCCGAATATATCGTATCCGACAAATTTCGAGCACACCGTCCATGTGGGATTCGATCCTGTTTCAGGAGAATTTACGGTAATTATTATCAGACAAATTGCAATCAATTCCCCACGTTTTTTCACACAAATTCTCGTAAAAAAACAAAAATTATCGGTGAAGGATAGGGGCTTTTTTCGTTCAGTTTTATTAACGTAACGATTCTTTTACAAGCTGCCATTGAAAGTAAGTAAATTTTAACAAAAGGCCATTCGAGATTTTCTTGTTTAGTTGCATCTAGATAGTGTTGTTGATCGTTGCATCTTAAAATACTCGATGCATGTTCCTAAAAAAACTCAAAAACAAGCCGAGAATCACTGGAAATTAGCCCTTAACATTTCCAATTGGAATCATTTATAATGTTGTTGCATTGTTTATTTGTTCAAGAAAATGAGTTTCCCCAAAAAAAAATTGACCCAATTTGCATGAATTCTTCCATAAAATTTCATCTATCAACTTCCCTATATAATCGTTTCCAAAAATAGCACCCCAAAGAGATCTCACATAACATTGTTTATGTTATGTTAAGTGTGATTTTTCTTAAATGTTTTTATTTCTCTTTTCTTAAATTGAGAGATGGGTCGTAAAACTTTTTTCTCCCCATTCAACCGCCACACACAAAAAAAACCACTGTTTATTTTTATCAGTCACGATTAATACAATGGGAGGAAATTGCTGTAAATATAAACACCTAAATAAAAAAAAGAACCACTAGAATAGCTTTGTATTATTATGGGCAATGGAATTTATATTGATAAGTGAATTAAAAGGGCATAAGGAAGTGGTATGTGGTTGCTAAAATTATTTCTTTTTTTAGTTCAAATCAATTGAATCAACAATAATTAAAAGCTCTCATTGTTTTTCTTTTATGTTTAACGTTGTTGTTTATCGAATTCAATGGTTTCATCCCTTATAGAATACCGCTACACCCCCGTTTGTTTTAGTCAATAATTGGCCAAAATTCTGATTTTTTTGCGTTATAAAAGAATAATTGCTGTAAACATATTGCTTGTTTTGGTTGAACAATAAACTTTGCAATGCAGTTTTTTCTGCGTACACTTATTTCAATTATTTTAGAGCACTTTATTTTTCTTAAATAATCAATTTTAATTAGATTAATCCAGACACTGTACAAACGGCACTAGTTTAATTTAAAAAAAATTAAAAACTATTTTTTTTCAATATATTATACATATTTTTGGAATTTTGGCCGTAGTTGTTTTATTAGTTTTATTATAAAAATCGATATTAATTCCTGTTTATTTTCCTGTTGTTCAGGGTATGCCGGAAGCATGGTCACGTCTATTGATGAATTCTAATATTAGTAAACAAGAACAGAAAAATAATCCCCAAGCTGTATTGGATGTATTGAATTGGTATGATAATACATCAAAAGAACCACCAAACACCAAATATATGACAAAAGCGACAACAACTACACATTCTGGTAAAATTTTAATCAATAACGAACCAGTTTTATGATCAATTTGAACTGAAAAGGGCGACGCTTTGTTAAAGTTAAAATTGATTATAAAACTGGCCCTATATCGTTGTTTTTCTTTTCTGTAAATAAATAAATTGAAATAAATAGGTTCATCGTTGAGTCGTGTCTCGAGCTCAAGTCCAAGTAGTACAACACCAACAGAAGCTGAAGGTGGTCCACATTCGTATCACAGTCCAGCACATGCTGTCAGTTCAGAGATTGAAGATGAAGCACCACCACCACCAATAGCTAATCGACCAGAACGTACAAAGAGTATTTATACGAAACCAATAGAAGATATTCAAGTAATAAATAATAGTGTTAGTACACCAACGCATAGTTTAAGTCCAGCACATACAACACCAACACATATTGGTGGTGGTGGTGGTGGTGGTGGTGTTAATAATGCAAATGCAACACCACCACCATTAGCACCACCGATTTTGGATCGTAATAAAAATCAAGCTGGACCGGAAATGTCACGAGCAGCATCTGAGAAACGTAAAAAGAAGATGAGTGATGAAGAGATTTTAGAGAAATTACGTAGTATTGTATCAGTTGGTGATCCAATTAGAAAATATACGAAAATTGACAAAATTGGACAAGGGTTTGTATCTCTTTGTTGTTTTTTAATTGAAGTGATTCAATTTATTGTGTAATTGATTTTGTAGGGCTTCCGGTACTGTTTATACAGCTATAGAAACATCAACTGGTGTTGAAGTTGCTATTAAACAAATGAATTTATCACAACAACCGAAAAAAGAACTGATTATAAATGAAATTCTAGTCATGCGAGAGAATAAACATGGGAATGTAGTGAATTATCTAGATAGTTATCTAGTTAATGAGGTATTTGGGTTTTTTTTGTGTTTCTTTTCTTCTTGATATAATTAATGATTATTGTAGGAATTATGGGTTGTAATGGAATATTTACCAGGTGGTTCATTGACTGATGTTGTAACAGAAACTTGTATGGATGAGGGCCAAATAGCGGCTGTGTGTCGAGAAGTTCTACAAGCTCTCGATTTTTTACATTCTAATCAAGTTATACATAGAGATATTAAATCTGATAATATATTACTCGGATTAGATGGTTCCGTCAAATTGAGTATGTTATTACCATTATTATTATTATTGATAATAATTATTATTATAATTTTTAGCTGATTTTGGTTTTTGCGCTCAAATTAGTCCTGAACAATCAAAACGAACAACTATGGTAGGGACACCATATTGGATGGCCCCTGAAGTAGTTACTAGAAAACAATATGGTCCTAAAGTATTATTATTATTGCTATTATTAAATATTGAGCTTTTTCTAATTGGGACAAATTGTAGGTGGATGTATGGTCATTAGGTATAATGGCAATTGAAATGATTGAAGGCGAACCACCATATTTAAATGAGAACCCATTAAGGGCCTTATATTTAATTGCCACAAATGGTAAACCTGATATTAAAGATAAAGAGAAATTATCACCTGCCTTCCAAGATTTTCTCGATCAATGTTTAGCTGTGGAAGTTGATAAACGATCATCAGCAAGAGATTTATTGAAGGTAATAATTTATTACTATTTATAATAATAATAATAATAATGATAATAATGGGAATTTTTTGTAGCATCCGTTTTTGAAATTGGCACGACCATTAGCTAGTTTAACCCCATTGATTTTAGCTGCCAAAGATGCTGCTAAACAACACTAGCGTTAGGTAA
>JAZBHA010000141.1:48264-71294 GCA_037464855.1 Iselma pallidipennis | reverse complement strand
TACAAAAATACCGTGACAGACTAGATCCCATGTTACTAGAAATGCAGATTTTCAATCTCTCCTATTAGTTTAAATTCTAAATCAAAGAGTAACAACAACAACAACAAAATTTGTAACATATATATTATAGGAAGTAAATATTTTTCGATCATGTATAAAAGTAATAATGATGATAATAATAATTGTTTCGCTTGCAGTTCTAGTTATATGGGTCGTATTTTATTAAAAATAAGGACGTAAGCATTTATATTTAATAATATTAATAATAATAATAATAGAGAGCTAATGTTTGTATCAATGATGATGACAGGAGAAGACGTGTGCCTAATTTCACAATAACTATGCAACATTATAATAATTGTTGAATTTTGTTATTAAAAAAGAAAATCGAAGGAGAGAGTAATTTGGCACAATTACAATTAATAATAAGTGCCATGCTTTGTGCTTTTATTTTTTTCCCCACAAATTTTTGTAGCTTTATTGCTTTTGTTGACCTGAAGTATATAGCTAGGCTGTTTTTAGTTCAATTTTTGTTTTAACGAACTGATAATAATGTATTAATTATTTTTTTTTGATAAACTAGGCTTTTATAACTTTTGTCAACTATTTATTTAATTTTTTAGCTAGATTTTATTTACATTCTATATATTTTATTAAGACGAATTTTGTAAAAAGAATTATTAGGACAAGAAAAAAGTATATTATATAACAATATTCGCCTGTCAGAGGTCTATATATATATATATATATATATATATATAGTATATATATAATATACATATTGATGAATGAATGGCAGTATGAATGGGGTCAATTTATCTAGTTATAGTATTTTTGCACTAGTATTTATGGAAGAAGTTCTATTGTGATTGCGTAGATATATATTGTTGCCAATGAGAATGATAGTGTGTGGTATTAAAAATAATAATAATAATTATAATAATAAAAAAATCATTTTATATGATTAGATGTGTATTTTTGTAGAACTCACAGTATTTCAGGAATATCATAGAGTTTCTTACGAAATGTTAAAACTTCCTCAATTACACTAGGTATTGGTAATCTCTTAACAATTGCACCATAATGACTACCATTTTTTATACCAAATTTTTCAATAATATAATCACGACTTTGATTCCGTGCCAATTCCAATAATGATGGAAATCGTGGTGGTGATCTCCTCCAATATTTCATTGATTTATACGAATCATTACATAATTGTTTGAATTGTGTTATAGCTGAATATGGTAGAAATTCAATCATTGTTTCTGGACAATATCGATACATTGGATTAAAGATATCAACAAATTTTAAATGAACATCAATTAAAGCTGTACACCATAAAGTTCGTTCATTTCTTAAACTATATCGTGATACTTGTTGCATATTTGCTAGTAACATTCGTTGAAATAATAACGTTTCACCACCAAAATATCGATAAACACTATGTACATCAATATTTGTTATTGTTAAGCCACGTTTCAATAAATATAAACCGAGTTGATGTAATTTATCGACTGGTATACGAAAAAATTGATTGACACGAAACAATAAATGAAATAAAGATGTTTGATTCTCTGCAATACGTTCAAATAATTCTTTACGATATTTACATTCACATAGAACTGGTATGATTATCGATAGATCCATGCCAAAACGGCTGGCACCAGCTGGTTCTGATAGGATTCGCGGTAATAATGAGGATTTTTTCACAATGTCTCGCATTATTGTATCGAATTGATTGAGAAGATTTGTGTCGTTTCTGAAAATTGAATCGATCGATTGGTTTTTCGTAATTTGAAAGCTTGAAATTTACCTGTCCCGTTCTGGTATTCGCCGAAAATACTTAACGTCCCATTGTTCAAAAGCAGTTCTTGTTATTGCCCTTAATATTTCCATAATATTTGGTGCTAGTTTTAAGAGTATTTCCACTGATGTAGATTGTCTCCTTTGTGTACACCCATCAAAAAATGTATAATTCAATATAGTATTGAAAATATCATCAGATTTCTTGTAAAATTCACGTCTAAATTGCAATTTTCTATTGGACATGGTCATTTTTAATAATTCTAATTGATTGTCCATACATTCCAACTTTATTGTTGGTGCATCAGTACTTTCAAGTAATAAATGAACACGATTATAACTTTGAAGATTAACAGCTAATGATATTGGTGGACAACTAGCAGAATCGGTACAATTCATATTAGCACCTTTACTAACTAATTGTCGAGCAAAATCAACATTTCCTCTCTGTACAGCCAAATATAATGGTGTTTCATAATAATCATTAAGTGCATCTATTTCGATGTTATCCAGACTTAACAAATAATTGAAGATTTCTGTCCTGAAATATTGAAAATGGTTTAAAAAAAGATTATTTTACAGGATATTTCAGAGTCCCAAATATTTGATTTAGGGAGTGGATTTCAGTGTAAAGTGGTGCTAGTTTGACTTGGCCCCTTTGACTAAAGCAATAAAACATAACAAGAGAGTCAAGAGAGACTGTAAAGCCAGCAAGTAGCTAGAAAATGAAATTCCAAGATTTCTTTCTTGTCTTCCTTTTTTCCCTCTTTTTCTCAGTAAACTAACTCTCTTGCAAAATGCTACTCTATTGTTAGAGTTGCTTGATTGTTTTTGGCCAAGTCAAATTAGCCGTACTATACATTTCTAGACGAATTTAAATAGATAAATACCTATACAAAATTGTAGCAAGATGTAAGACTCTATTACCATTTCGTTCATCTTCAAATTCAACAATTTGTGGATTTTGATTGATTAATAATTGTAAAAGGCACAAATCATTTTTCATTATAGCTGCAAAAGCATCATCTAACAATTTCAGATCATCGTATGACATCATTTTGTCAACGCTGAAATTACTAAAAACTCAACAGAAACTAAAAACACGATCTCCCATTTTTTTGGAAAATCTAGAAATTTCCTATTTATTTTTAAAAATGAGTTGTAATCATGTCGTTGAACCCGAATTAAATGCACTTTGTATCGTTAGAAATGGCTGCAACGCTTCTTACTCAAAAGCTAACAATAAATAGGGACGAAGGTCGAACTGTAGGGCCTTCCGGCTTCCATCATCAAAGCAGTGGCGGATCGTCCCTAGTACCATCTAGTACTAAGGGAGTGGGATCTACAGAGTTCCAAATTTCGAAAAATCTGTACCCTGCAACGACTCTATCATCATTAATTCATTAAGAAAGAACTGTATTTGTACCTTTACTGATAGGATCCCTAAATTGGTTTTAGCTTCAGGCCTACAAACAGACCGTTCCGCCATTGCACCGAAGGTACACTATAGGGAGGGACCAGGTAACAATCCGAATAAAATACTATTTCCGTAAAAAATTTATATTTTGAGTAATCTGTAAAAGCTCCCTTAAAATACAACCCTTTCAGACAAATATTGTACATACAAACTGATATGCAATCACCAAAACAAGTTAGCAAAAAAAAAGAATAAAGCAGTTATTTAATATAATTGTATTTGGCCTTCATTATTATTGTAAATAACTAAATCAATGGATGTTAATATGATTGGCAATAATTTATTGGGCCATAAAGTGACTTTAAATTATAAAGTCACATTCTAAGTTCAGTCCAGATGAACATTCGGGAGGCGCTATGGACTTTAGATTGTGACTTTACGATTTAAAGTGACTTTAAAATCCATTATGACACACGGCCCATTGTCTCCAATTCAATTAAATAATCGAATATATTTATCAATGATGCTTATTTTTTTGCTACAGTTGACTGATTTTAGGCGTAGTTTCCAGGACCGGTGCTAGGTCATTTAATGCCCCACTGTCCTACTTAAATACCGTTTTACCCCATTTTTTGCATTCTGTTTGTTGTCGCCCCAATTATATCATCATCCATTGATTCAATGTCTAACAAAATGCAATAATAAAAACTAATTGTAAATTAAATACAACAACAAAAACAAAAAAAATATATTAGGTCCGGGTATTATCACGTATTTTCCGTTTTTTTCCTTCTAACTATTGGCCGCATCTTTGTTGGCTGGTAAAAAATTGAGCGATGCTGAGTTGATACAGAAACGTTTCCGGGTCGGTGGTGGTCCATCATCGAAAACATGTCCCAAATGGGCATCACATTTCGAACAGGTCACCTCTGTACGTATCCGTCCTGGTTGGGATATCAGGAGTAGTAGGTTTGCTCCGACTAAATTACAGGAGAGATAAAGGAACAAGAATAGGGACATAGGGCCAGGTTTCATGGTAAATAAAAACCCAAACAGAAAAGAGAAGAAGCAAACCAAGAACCAAATAAAAAAAAAAGAAAGAAAAGAGAATACAAAACAAAAAAGAGCCCAAAAATAAAGAAAAAAAATTGTAAAATTTTGATTTAAAATAATAAAACCGGACAATGCAGGAATAATTCAGGAATTCAGGATTTTTTGGGGGAAAATGAAAAGAAAACAAGTCACATTAGCCACCCGAAAGGAATCAAAAATTACCAACAAACCAAACAACAACACTACTACGGTAATTAATTTGCTAAGCGAGATTTGGAGGGTTTTTATTGAAATTTGGTTCTATTTTTGCTAATGGATCGGAGAGTTATTAGGGTGTTAGGATTGGTGATTCTTAAGTCTACTTAAAATTAATCAATCAAAAAATCGGTTAGTTTAAGTGGTTGTTTCTCTTAGTAAATAATTAATTTTGACGGACTCTTTTAATTAATTTCTGTTAATAAATTAAATTAAAAACAGTTATAGAATTGTTGCTATTTCCCGATTGCATAAAATTACCGGAACAAAACAACCACAACCGATAAGATAAATAAAAAAAAATCCGTTATAACTGTCTCACAAAAAAAAAACGGCAAATTTTTCCGTTTACATTGTTTGATATTCAAATTTTATATCTTTTTATATAAAAATACAATAAACCAATTGTGCCAAATTGGACGAAATTAGACTTGACACCCATTAAAAATTATGATTAAATAATAATAAAATAGTGCCTTGTTAGTAGCCTGTTAGTTAATAGAAAAGGTCAAGTGTTATCGGGGTTTTTGTGAGGCATTAAAACGGATTCTTTTTCATCGTTGGAAATATTAAAAAAGAAAAAAAAATTGTAACAAAACAGTCGACAACAATACCTCCACTAGTGTCTGGTGATAGTTTGATTTTTCCTTGGTCTAAGACATCATTGAAAGCCGGCCATCCACAACCACTATCATATTTCGTTTCAGAACTAAATAATGGTTGTTCACAGACGATGCATACGTAAGTGCCAGGATCATAAGTTTTATTATAACAACCTAAAACAAACCACAAAAAACACAATTTGCTGTAAATTATGAGTAATTTAAATAATCAAATATTTACCAGTAAATGGTCGTTCAGTACCCTTTTCTTGGGTTACTTGGTACTGTAATGGGGTGAGACGGTGCTTTAATTCACCCTTATCAATTTTATCAGTCATCCTGTAGACTGGCTTCAACAAGAATGAGTGTTAATATGTATGTCGTCAAATAGCACAAGGCAAGTCTATATTTGGTGCGTGTTTGTACAATGAATGTTCTAGACTACTACACAATGATGATGATGATAATGGTGATTATGTATACTTTTTATTTTTCTAATCACCTGATGATTGTTGAATAGACTTCCTTGTTAAAGCGTACGAAATATACTGAATAGACGAACGTGATACTGGCAACAGATTTCTAAACATTACGTTTCTAGATATTTCTGGGTGTTGGTGTTTTTTTCATAAAATAACCAAATTTCCTGACAATATTATTCCATTACGTAAGCTCCAAATCGTCACATAAAAATAAATAAAAATGAAAACTAGGCCAGCGAGATAACCTCAAAATTTTTATGTGACGTGCACTAGACATTTGACACTTGACACTTGACAGCAATAATCTATCTATCAGACCATGAACAGTTGTTCGTGATCAATCGCCTAAGGTCCAATAATGGTGGCAGAGGCCTTCTATTTAAAAAAAGCCTTTTGTCCCTAATGGTACTACTGTCTTTAGTAGGGCTGCGATTCAGGCGTGATCTAGAAGACTTCTAAAACCCACGTTCAAAGAAATAAATTCTAGCCGAATAGTTACGAACAGTTGTTCACGGTCTGACGGCTAGTCGCGCACCACCCGACAGGACAGGGCCATAATCAATGCAATTTGAAAGACGTATGTGTCTAATTGTAGCTCTAAATCATGGAAATATTCAAAATTCATTATATTTCCATGGAGTTTAGAAATTATTGTCAATTTATTTATTTATTTCAAGTAATGACAAATTTTCAATATAAAGTACACAAGAATCAACCAATAAATACTGATTTATCTGTCGTTCAAATTGAATCACAAACTTATCTTGTAGAAAATTCGAAAAATATAGAAATTAATCGAAATTTTCCTGACGACTATCGAAGTTTTCTAACACCGAATAGTATAGAAGTGCCAAAATTCCAACAAAAAGGTTTCATTCTTGTATGGCCTTTAAATAAACATAAACAAAAAACTATAGCTTATTATCAGGATTTGTTATGGTTTAGTTGGTTTCTAGCACAAATGCTATATTGGGCAAATATGTTCCATTTATTTCCAACAGGATTCGGTACAAAACAAAGATGTTTAAATACAGAAAAATGACTCAATTAACTAATTTACAGCGATACCATTTGAATTACCGACATGCAAATCAAAACCGTTAATATATAAACCAAAAAGTAACGATTATATTATCGAACCGGACTGGAACTCTAATATGTAGAGCAAAAAATTTTTCAAATTTGCCGCAATTATAACATGGTGCGCCATCAATGACAGTTCCCCGAAACACTCAATTTTGAAAATTTTCAAGTATTCAATGTTTATCAAATTTTGTCGAATTATAATTTAAATAATAATTAAATACAGTTAATTATCGTATTTATTTAATTTTTAAATACGTTTAGACTAAAATGATCATGTCCTGTAATTATCACAAACAAATATCCCCATGTCAAATGATCGAATTGTCAAAATTTCATTTGTTTTTGTAAATATGGCGTATTGTTATTGGTTGGTGTTGGACCGATGGTCCAAAAATTGAGTTCTATTTTCTAAAGTTCTTCACAAATAAGATTGTTATAAATAAATCCATTCGGTGATTTAAATAAAATGGAATAATGAAGAATTTGAAAAGCGTATCGGTACAAGTAATTGATAGTGACATAGCATTATTATTACCAAATGGTGTTTATGAGATAAAACAAATGGAACCGAAATCTTCCAGGTTAAGAAGAATCGGACTCTTCTGTATTGGTCTGGCATTATTTGGTATTGTTGGTTTTGGATATTTTTGTCCCGATAAAGTAATTAATTCATTATACACCTTCATTATTAATAAAAATAATAATTGATTTTTTCGTTTGATAGGTCTGTGCACTTAGCAATCGTGAAACAACCATATCATTAGATGATAATTTGGGTAAACCATTAACTCAGTCAACCAGTAAAATAGGCTTAAGTTATGATGATATGTTGAATGATGATTTTACATTTGATATGGATTCACATGATGTTATGGTATTTCTACATATGCAGAAAACAGGTATATAACTCTCAACTATCCTTTAAATCATAAATTTAAATATAAAGGAAATACTGTAATTATTTATTCAAAGAGTGTCTGTTAGATTAGGCCTTCAGGAATTTGTCGTCATATATTCTATTCATTTTCTGTTAATAACATGTGTTGAAATGTAAATAAGATTGGGAAAACCGTTTTGTTTACACAATTCGACTCTTGTCTCTCTAAATTAGAATCTTCTCGTGATTCTTGATTAAATATGAATAGGTGGTTTTTTCAAGCCTAAGGCACATTGTTTTCTACGTTTTGCTTTGATCCAAATTACAATTGGGTCTTATCGGATAATAGATCCATTAAATTTCTAGATAAATATTGATATCAGGATTATATTCATTTAAATAATGAATACTAATACCCAATATGGTAAGAATCAATTTTTATAAGAGATTGTTGTTGTTGTTGTTGGCAAAATACACCGATGTTTTGTAGAAAAGACTTTAAAAATAGTACTTCCTGTATTTTGTGAATTTTAAATCTGATGAAATACTATTTGTTTGAGCTTTTCACTGGTTCGTTTTATGATTTCCTCCACTTGAATATAGAATTTTTTATGCCTGAAATAGGGTTCAAGGTTGTAGTAATTGAGGCTTGTAGTTATTCAAGTCATGAATTAAAATTTTCAAACAATAAGAATATCGAATATCCTGCTCTTGTAATAAATCTTTGGAGAAAATGTGGTAATTTCCCAGTTTTATTTTAAGACTACAGTTATAATTAGTTTGTACGGATTTATGACCAGTCTTTTTATAAACTATGAATGTGCAAGCTGTAATTGTCGATTTTCAAAACGAAATTGTTTGTGTTTTTTTGTAGGCGGAACATCGTTCGGTAAACATCTTGTCCACGATTTGGACCTGAAACGTCCCTGTACATGTCCATTAACAAGAAAACGTTGCTATTGTTTCCGTCCACATTCAAATCAAAGTTGGTTATTTAGTCGTTATACAACCGGTTGGAAATGTGGTTTACATGCTGATTGGACTGAATTAACAAGTTGTGTAGATGAGAAATTAGATGAATTAGAAGGTAATATTATCAAACGACGTTATTTCTATATAACATTATTACGTGAACCGGTGGCACGTTATCTATCCGAATTTCGTCATGTACAACGTGGTGCAACATGGAAAGGTTCACGACATTATTGTCGTGGACGTCCTGCTAGTGATGATGAAGTACCACCATGTTATCATGGTGATGATTGGGGTGGTGTACAATTAGATGAATTTATTGATTGTGAAAGTAATTTAGCAGCAAATCGACAAACAAGAATGTTAGCTGATTTAGAATTAGTTGGTTGTTATGATCAGAATTATATGTCGAAAATTGATCGTGATCGTACAATGTTGATAAGTGCTAAAAAGAATTTAGAATCAATGGCATTTTTTGGTTTAACTGAATATCAAAAAATCTCACAATATATCTTTGAAGAAACATTTAATTTACGTTTTGCTATACCATTTGAACAAAATAATTCCACAGTATCTAGTTCAACAATGACAACATTAACACCAAGACAAGCTAGTAGAATAACTGAATTAAATTCATTAGATATTGAATTATATAAGTTTGCGAAAAATTTATTATTTAAACGATTCGAAAAATTAAAAGCACGTGATAGTGATTTTGAGGAACGTTTCAAACATTTAGGTGAATTGTCTGGTAAAAGTGGTGTGACTGAATTCGATTGGGATCGATTAATTGAAGACACAACGTCGTCTTCAAATTAATATGAAGGGTCGTTTTTTTTATTTTTTATTATTTTTGGATATATCGCATCGATGTGACAATAAGGTTGCAAGATCTTAATCGACATAATCATTTTATTTATTTATTATTTGTCGTCGTCGTTGTTTCATTTTGAATTGTTGGTATCTAACAATAATTTTATATCACCAATATATTTCAGTAGTAGTGATAATAATTGATAACACGCACAACGATTATAATTACTAATTGCAACAAATAAACACCACCACCAATTATAGCTTTTAAACAAATAATCAAGATCTCAATTTGATTAGAATTGCCATAAGATATTTTTAAATTTTTTTTTTTGAGTTTTCGACAATAAGTATAATCGAACCAGTGTTTTAGTGAAATAATTATACCAGAAACTAGTCACTTTTTAAAGAAAAATTAAAGACAGACTTACAATTAGAGCCTAGTCACGTGGCAGCTGTAATTACAATTTAATTTTGATAATTAAATTAACTGGTCATCTCACAATTAAATGGAAATATTTTGCTGGTTTCTTGCTGGAAAACTTGGCTGGTACACTCTCATGTTCTCTAGATAAAAACAATTCAAATTGCAATTAGTTAAATTGTAATTTAGATCTGCTGTGTGATTATGTTATTATTGTTGTGCATTTATCATAAAAGACAAGCTTTATTGTTTATTTAATAATAATCATAATTATTATTATTATATCCAACCACTGCCCGGTTGTTCTTTTGGTTGAAACATATCATTTAATTAATTATTATTAAATCATAATTTATTGTAAATCACTTCCAGTAACGATATGCTCTCCAAAAACAACAAATTTACAAGAAAAAAAAACCAAAGACTATTATTTAAGTGTGGAAAATGCAGCTAATGTGTAGCTTTTTTTTAATTCAAAATTAATTAAACGAAAATATAGTTTTCGTTAATTGTGTGCAATTTTTATTTGAACGAACAAAAAACAAAAAAAGACAGACAGGGTTTCTGCAACTTGAAAGTAATAAAAATTATTATTATAAATCGAACAAAGTAATTTTATAAAATCGGACAATCTGGTGCCCTAAATATTGTGATTATACTTGTATCAAATTTGTTATTTTATACCAATATTTGTCAGCACAATGTTGTTTTTATGTAACAAATTGACAAAGGACCAGTTTCATAATTAACTTTAAGTTAATTTGTAAGGCCACATTCTAAACCTATTGTATGTTACTAGATAAACAAGAGTGTACAAACATTCAGGACTTAGAACGTTGCTTTACAAGTTAAAGTTATTGATGAAACTGGCCCTAAATTTGTTTAGTAATTTGTGTATCTTTATCTATCTTGAAACATATCCATGTTGTCTCTTTTTATTATTATTATTTTCATTATTTCGACTGATATTTATTAATTTTTAAGTAATTTAGTACTTAGTTAATTCGATTTTATCAAATAATATGTAAAATTAGTTGTAACATAAATAATTAAATAAATATATATATAGGTGCATGTAAAAAAAGTAATAAATACGTAAATAAAATATATACTTTTTACAATAAATAAGAGAGGTTTTTTTGGTTCCTTCAAGATTGTTTATAATTTATTTATGAGAAAATTACATGAGGATATGCTTAAATAGGAAATGGTTAGTGTTATAGAAAGACCGTTTATCAATCTATCTACATTATCCAAAATAAATGCAATTGGATGCAGTGACGGACCCAGGTATTTAGGCGTCCCTGGAGGGTCCTGAAACCTCAGGTCCATAGTAGATCCGTCACTGTTTGGATGGATACATATTTTTTTTTTGTTATATTATTATATACATGTTTTTTTTTTGTTGTTCTTATATTACACATTTATACATTTATAATTTGTTCATGAACGATTTGTTTTAATTGAAACTAAACTCTACAAGTTTGTGTAAAAACAATATAAAAAAATATATTATGAATACTGAAAATTAGAAGAATAGAGAAGAAGTGAAAGCTTTTTGGTTAATTCAATTATATAATTAAATATTATTAAAGTAGAGACTGTTCCAGCATGATTTTATCGAAACCTGCCGGTGGTGTGTAGTTGAAATTATCTAAAACTATATCTAGAATGGCACCATCATCAACTGTAACAAAGTAATATAATTAATTGGTTTTTACAGAGATACTTTAATTGTATTTTACCGTATAAGGCTGGATATACGGTGCCCTTTACATTAGTAATAGCATAATCAATTTCTGTACCATTTACATAGAATTTGAGCTGAATATGGTCGAAAGAAACACCGATTATATCACCTTCTTGTATATTGGAAATTTCACCAGGTACTTCATTTGTAATATTGATTTTGTACAATTCTTGTTTATTATGTCGTATTATATGATCACTATTTAAACTCCACGAGAATTCATCCATACCACCTACAATCCCATCAATCCCTTATAATTTAATTGAATAATTTGATAATAATTTACTACCTTGTGTTAAACTGAGATCAGTCTGTCGTGTAGCTAAGCCTACTGACCAAGCACCACCTTGTTGGATTTTGACTTCAAAATAAGATTTCGATTGGACTAACGGTGCATTACCCAAAGCAGCACCAGCACCACATACCCTTTGGCCCCCTTTAACTATAACAACTTCGTAACCTATAAAGGAATACCGTTAATTTACCAATAATTGAACATAAAAAAATTACAATTTACCCATAAATGCTGTATCTAATTGGATGGGATTTTCTCGAGGTATATGAGGGACTGTTGAATTGAATTTAAATCCATCTAAACAACCCCGTAAACAACAAAATACCGAAACAGATGACATCTTCTTATCACATCAACATAACCTAAAAGACCGACAAGTTTGACAGGAGAATTGTCAAACTATACTATATCCACAACAATAACACGAAAGTAACTAGAAATGGATCAATGTGACACCCAGCAGCTTGGTGGAATGTGACGTCATTTTCCAACCAGACGCTATGGCGGGAAACTGGTTCAGGGGCGTATTATTTTTTTCTCTGAAGAATATGCAAGTATTAGACCTTTTTGGTATCCATTGACACACTTAAACATTTTCAAAATAATTGTATTTATCTCACAATACATAGAATTAAATTAATTCTTAGTAAAAAGTTGGATACCTTATAAAAGTCGTTATAACTAACATAAATGAATAACATCAATCTTTATATATCTAAATTGTAAGATATACATAGTTCAGTCCTATATGTACGACGATAATGTACACTAATATCAGATCAAAAGATAACAGAAAAAATTCCAAAAATCAAAAAAATTAACATAATACTTAATTCTTGAAATTTCAAAACGATATCTAACTATAAATCCAACGTAAATAACTCTTTTGTAAATAATAAACATATGTATAAAAAAAAAGAAAAACAGGGAAAAAAATCAGTGTTCACTATCCGATGAACTTGCAACATTGTCCTTTGACACAGGCGATTTCGATGCAATTGTCACTTTATTATTACTATTACTATTATTATTATTATTATTGTTACTGTTATTATCATTATTATTATTAGCACTTGTTGATTCACCACTTGTTCCACTGGATGGAGCCGAAACAGTCACAATATTATTACTATGTTGGATTTTCTCCACAACTGAGGTAGTTGTTAAGATTTTACCATTCACAGTCAATGAACCATTACCAATTAATTCAAAACTACCTGGTGTGGCTTCAACTAATGTCATATGATTTGTAGATGATGATCCCTAAATAAATTCCATTCATAAATACCGCATAATTACAAAAATATATCTAGTTTTTAATAATAATAATTACCTTAAAAGGTAGTGCTCGTTTTACGTAAACCTTTTTAGGTTTCGATAGAACATTCTGTAATAAATAAAGACAAAAATATTGATATAAAAACCATTATCACGTTTTGTCTAGAAATAATCCTACCCGAAATCGTGGCGGATTAGATCCTCCAGTGACTTGTTGATTTGATGATGGACGGGCAGAACTAGTTGAAGATGAATTGAGCGATTGATTCTGATTAGCCACTTGTGTACATTTACTCATATGTTTTAACCAATGTTTCTGTTGGCACGGATAATCACAATAACTTGTATTCCAACAACAATAAAATTGAGCTTCTTTAGAACAATTGGCACACCTTAAAAACAAACAACAATAAACAACAACTACAAAAAAAGGGGTAAAAAATACAACTAACCATTGCTTCGATTTGGCTTCTTCAACACGTTTAGTTGCTTCAATTTCACAATTTGCTTTCGTTTCATTTATAACACGTTTACGTTCTTCAACAATACTTTTTTGTATATCTTTTAACATAATTGCAACATTTCGACGTATTTCCGCTAATTCAATTGAATGTCGATAATTTAATTCTTCAATTTCTAATTTTAAACCACTAATCATTGCTTCCGGATGATTTGATTTACCTAAATCATTAATAACTTCAGTAATTAAACCACGAAAATAATCACCCAACTGAAATAAATAAATCACAATAAATTAATAATTTAAATAATTGTTTGTATTTATAAATACAAACTTTATGTGCCATAGAATTAATTTTGGATGTAACTGGACCAGCAGAATTTGGTATAGAAGATTCACTTATTTGTGTATTTAATAAAGTGAATGGTTTCGGTTTCAATTTTGGTGGTGGTTGACATAAGATTTCATTCAGATTTTTCGTAACATTCTCCGGTAGAATTTCTTTTAATATACTTAATTCATTATCGAAATGATTCGATGTAGTTCCATCAAGATTTGTTGTAATTGTTGATGTATTAATTAATAAATTTGAATTCGTATTTAATGATTCATTCTGTGATTCACCATCATTATTTGTTGTTGTTATTAAAACAGATGGTTTTAATGGTGGACATGGTAGATTTGAACGTGGTACAATTGTTACCACAGAATCACCAATTTCTGTCGTTGATGATTTATTATAATGTAATTTTGGTAATACCATTAAATTTGGATTAGAATTTATCGTTTGTAGATTAGATGATTTTATTAATTTACTTGAATCTGATGTTTTTGGTAGAATTTTTACATTTCTTTTACTATAATTTGGTGTAGGAAATGATTTTCTTGCTTTATGTTTCGGTTGTTGCATCCTCGTTAATGATTTAATATAAATCTCTTTTGTATTATTTTCATTTATAATTGATTTTCGATTAATTTCAATATCACTAGAACTACTTTCTGATGTACGAATATCAATTATTTTACCACTTTGATTTTGTCCAGTTTCATGATTTGTTTTAATACGTTTCTCTTCAGTTTTTGAACGGGTACGTATCTCATTTGATTTGGGTTTTGTTGGTAATCGTTGTTTTTCAGAAATATTTAATGCTGACATATATTGACGTTTTGCTTCCATATATTCAACATCTTGTTCTTCATCTGATTCAACTTCATTCTTTATTTCAATAACAACATTATTATCATTATCATTATTTTTAGTTCCTACTTTGTCTTTATCAGTATCAACTTCTTGACATATTATATCATCATCTTGTTTTTTATTATTGTCAGTTTCATCATCATTTTTACCTCGTAAAATACTTTCAATTGGTATGATTTTTACCATTTTATTTGGTGGTGAATCGTCTCTATCATTCTCAAGTCGTTTTCGTTTTTTACTTTTCTTCTCTTCCTCAACGATTTCATCAGTTTTCTCCTGAACATGGGCCGATCCTGAACAATCACTCGACTTAATTAAAGATGAATGAATAATATTCCTTATATTATTCTCATCTATATCTACAGTAATGTTTACAGGTTCATCGTCACGATTCATTTCTGAATTTTCTTGATCTTCTACATGTTCAACAGTACCATTTAATTTATCATCATTATTTTCAAGGATTTCACAATTTTTTGGCTCATCCTCTTTACTAATTTCCATTGATTCTTCTGATTTATCCTGGATTTCTTCATTATTTTCCTGAGAATCATCCATCACCATTTGATTGTCATTTGTATTATCATTATCTTCAACAGGATCATCATCCTGTTGTTTATTTAAATTGTCCAATTTTTGAATTAATTGATCGGAAATTTTCAATTTAACTGGTGATTGTTCTGTTGATGAAATTGAAACAGTTTCAGTTTTTTTTTCACTAGACACTTTAGCATCACGACGTTTCTTTGACACTTCACCAACATTATCAGAAGAATATCGTTTCTTGATTTCAACACTTTTTAAAGGTTTAACCACCCATCTAGGTTTACTTCCGGTACTATGACGATATTCAATTCTAGTTTTCGGTACTTGTTTTGGAGTACTTTCACCTTTTTCAGCGATATTTTCCATATTTTGATCTTCATCTTTATTTGTAATTGTTTCAGGATTATCTGTTTTTCGTTCACTTTCTTCTACATTTTGTACAGTATCTTTACTACTTTTATTTTTATTTATATCATAATAGCTTGGTACAAATAATTTCAAATATTTCTCTTCATTACCAGCCTCTAATGGTGTTTTAAATGGTGCATAAACAACTTTACCATAAATTCTCTTTAAATTCTCCACATAAATTTCCAATTCTTTCACACACTCTATAATAT
This sequence comes from Iselma pallidipennis, assembly GCA_037464855.1. Lineage (NCBI taxonomy): Eukaryota > Metazoa > Arthropoda > Insecta > Coleoptera > Meloidae > Iselma > Iselma pallidipennis. Next base: position 55,357 of record JAZBHA010000141.1, on the reverse strand, counting down.
CGTTACGTTTCTGTCTACCAGCATTTGGATCTTTCATTGAATATAGGTAACAATCTTTTGTATGTACCCAGGCTTTATCATGTGCACCAAAAAATCGTACATCTACCATACCAGTTGCATTAATTGACATCACTTTGGCTGGCCAATATGGAAAACCTTTCAATTTAGCCCAAACTAATAAATGTGGTTTAGGACAAACTTCCACAAACCATGTATGTTTTTTTGTATTTGCATTTAAATAACATGAGGGACAATTCTCGATTTCAGCCATTTCTTGTTTACAAATTTTCAAAATCGTTTTAGCAGTTGACGTCACTTTTGACTGATCTAAAACAAAAGAGAAACAATTATTTAATTAAAAAACCTATAATTGTATTGACAATTAAGAGAAAAGAGATGTTAATAAATCCCCAGAAAAAGAACAATTTTTTTTGGTGGTGGTGGGAAATATACATAAACATACCCGAAACAGTTCTTGATAAATTCTCTCTTTTTCCATCAACTTCGCTTTTTGTCAAATTTCTATCGCCCCCTAAATATCAGTAAAGCAGAGCAGCAATTAGGAACAGAAAAAAAAAAATATTAAAAACAATTATGAACAAAAATTAGCAAGCCGGCCAAATTTTCTTTCGATTTGTTTGAAAATCAAGAAGGAAAATAGAAAAACAAGTTTTTACAAGAAACCGAAAAAAAAAATCAGTAAATTAATACGAGATACTACTAATAAAAATCTTACATGAATTAAATATAATGCTATTATGTAGAATCCATTTAGCATCAGCCTCAAAAGCTTGTGTACTTCCATATAGATTCTCTTTAATATTCTTGTCCAGCATTGTTAAATTCATTGGTTGAATTATATAATTTCTATAATCAGGAAATTGTTTTTCATCTACTGGATGGATAAATGGTTCAGACTGAAATTATTCCACAAAAATTAATAATTTTTTAAAACAATTAAGACTCTGATTGATTACCCCATCACATTGTCTCATCCGTTTTACAGCAAATTTGAGCAAATTACATAAATGTTCGAGGGTCATGCCTCGCATCGCTTTCGATCTAATAATAATAATAATAATTTATATTAATATAAAATACATGAACGAATATGTATATAAATCGAAATTTACCGGGTTTGTGTATTTTCAGCTTTAAGGATCGATACACATTCAGGACAAGGCCAATGTTCCGTATCAGTAATGAACTGTCTTAAACATCTTTGATGATAAGCTCGAGGACACGTTTCACAAACTATATTGACACCATCATGGTGACATCGCCAACAAAACATGTCTTTATTGGGCTAAAATCAATATAAAAAAATAGATTTTTTACCCAAAAAACAACCACCCCAACAAACCTTGAAAGATACTAAATTCAATAATCCTTGTGTACTTTTCCTATGATCAACAGCACCCTCTGCTCCACTACTACCACTACCAATATCATCACCACTTTGTTTCCTTTTTCTACCCAATTTCCTTGGTGTACGTTCACTTGTCATTTTCTCATTATTATCATTATTATCATAATAATCTACTAATTCACTTTCAGCTGTAACAGGAAAATGAGTGGTTTTCATTGATTTCTTCGTTGACATTATCAATTGACCTTCTTTCTTATTTGTATTATCAATTGTCTTACGTCTATGTGTTAGATTTGTATCCAATTTGGCTTCTTTTGATAATGCTAATATTGATTTCAATTCGCGACTAATAACCGGTGTTGTTGTTGTTGTTGATGATGTTGTTGGAATTGTTGGTGTTGTTACTGATATAACTGTTTCATCATCTTGACTAGTTGTTTGTGGTGATTTCTCAATTTCTTCCACATTTGTCTCAGTTTCTACCACATTCTCATCAAGATTACTTGTTGTTATATCACTACTAGTTAATGACTTGTCACTAATTACTGTTTCATTAATTGAATCATCATCTGTTACTGTTGTTGTTGTTGTTGTTGCTGTATCGATTTGTGTTGTTGATTGTGTTTCATCAATAACACCACTATCTGTAGGTATTTGATCGTTATCTTCACTAATTTCTGGTGTTGTTGTTGTTGTTGTTGTTGTTGTTGGTGGTGTTGTTGTTGGTGGTGTTGTTGCCGTAACCGTAGTCACAACACTATCGTCATTAATGTCACCATCATTTCCAGCTAGAATTTCTTCGAATTTCTGTTCAACAATTTCATCAACAACACTATCATTGGTTGCAATAATTGTTTCATCAATTTGTTGTTGATTGATTTCATCAATTTCAACAATTGTTGTTTGTTGTTGTTGTTCCGACATTGTATAAATTTATAGTGAACTGAAATATTAAACAGTTGGTATTAATTTAGTTGGTATTGTTATATAGAAATTCAGATTATTTAACATGACTGTACTATGAACTTACATTAATAGAAATAAAATAAAAAATTAACGAATATTGATAATCCAAACACATTTGGAGTGTTTTTTTTGGTTCTCAATTAATTCTAATATTTCTCAATGAGTTATTTAATTAAAACTCAATTTTTATGGCGTAGAAGACTGCCCCGGCAATATGCCCGACCCAATCACTCTAGGCAGGCACTCTGGTGGTATTCGTCGATTGTTCCTCTTTTTGTGCCTCGTTTTACATAACCTATAAAATATACCAAATTAAATTAGTTTTTTATATAAAAAGTGATTGATTTATTATGTAAATATTTATATTTCTAAGCAACATACCTTTTAATTGATTGAATAATTAATAAACAATTTAATAGTTTAACCGACAATTACACCACAATCCAGTAGCGCCACCACAATATTTTTGTATAAACAACATCGTCACAAACTAGTTCATAGTTTGGATAATTGGTAACAGATGGCGTTTTATTGGTGTCTTTGGATGTATAACCTCAATTTTTTTCCTTTTTTCGGTCAGTTTTAATGGTCTTTCCTGCTTTTTTTAGGATTTCCGAATATCCTTAACTTTACCAAATAGTGTAACAAGTATAAATTTGCTTTTAGGTTATAAGAAGATAGTTGCTGAAATTGTATTGTGTACGAAATGGAAAAACGGTTTCACATTGGACGAGTAACGGTTTTGAAATACTTTTCTGGTCAATTATGTAATACAGATACGTGAAATGCTTAAAATTGTTGGAATGGAGACAAGTCATTTAAAAGGACCGTTTGAGAAATGTCTAAGATATCACTTACAGTTACAAGTCTATTTTTATACTTTTGATTGTGAGATTAATCAATAATTAACCTTGTAAATACGGTTAAATTGATTGCAAGGAAGAGGGTTTATCGTGGTTGATTTGTAGACTAGAATTAGAATGGTGAACTTATTTCAACTATTAAAGTCTGTACCTAATAGCTCCCTTCATGGTTGAATCTTATCCCTATACAATTCACTAATACGTCGATTTTGCTGATTTCGTTGCAGTTGCAACAATTTCCACACTAAAGGAAGAATGCTTGCTGTAAATACATATTTTGTTGATAAAATATCAATGTTTCAACTTAGAAAACAGATACAGAGAGAAATTTTTAAGATCATGTAACAGGATATGCAACCAGTTATACATCAAAACATGCCCTCTAATATGACCTCCTGTGATTCCAGTGGCGTAACTACCAGGAGGCACGGAGGCGTTCGCTGGCAAATGCATGTATAGTGCTTGTACAATTTTTGTGAATATCAGCTTATTAACTTTTAAAAGTCCAATTACTTATGGTTTGATCCAACAAAAGAGTGTGCCGACTACACCAGCAATAATAGACAATTTTGATTTGCAGTCTTAAACAGAAAGAGAGAAATTCCCATGCAAGATTGTAAATTAAAATTGTCTGTTGTTGGTGATGCGGTATACACACTCTTTGGGTTGGGTTCTTCCATAAAGTAATTTAGCTTTTATAAGTCAATAAGCTAATATTCACAAAAATTCTCCGACAACTATAAAGGGCCCACTAGGCCAACCCGACTTGAAAAAAGGAATAAAAGAGATTATAAATTACACACAAGCACGCATATATAGTTGTATATGGAGGGCCCCATTTTGAATTTCTGCCTCCGGGCCTCAAATTTGAAGTTATGCCGTTGAGTGATTCCTAAAGAATTTGTTAATATCCGGAATTTGTGGCCAGAAATTGAAGCATTCAATCATAATCGAAAATCTTCCTCAAATAGTACAACGTTCTAATGCGCTACATGCAATAATTATACCTCTATTGATGAATCTAATTATCTTTGCTCTGCCGTTGAAATTGCATCTTCTGGCAATTCAATCTAAAGTAGGACCACCATCCGTATAAAATGTAAAACAAAACTTATCGTTACTAGCTGGTAAATAGTGAACAACGAGTTTACAAGGATCAGAGTTGCAAATTGTATTGAAAATTCAATTTATTTTCCTTCTTCTGGTATATTTTTCATATTTATTAACATCAGGACAAACTACACATTCATTCATATTGCGTAATGACGACGGTCGTCGCCGTTGTAGTCTGAGAGCTTTCCAAATATGGGATTGCTTACTTAATTATACCTGCCCTCAGATACGAGAAAGTGAATCAATTTTATATATATATATTTTTTTTTTTAGAAAAAGAAAAGTAAAATAGCCATTGGCAAGTTTTCTTCCAATATCCGTTGTACATTTCAAAAATTAAAAACTTGTACATTTCTTATCTGATTTTGCACAATTTCCAATCAAGTTTTGATTAGACAATAATTATTCCACTTGTTCAAATAATTGAAATTCTATAGTGATATCTATTATAAATAAGAACAGATGTTGTTGTTTGTTATTCTTCATCATAACCATTCAAGGGTATTTGTGTGTGGTGTGTGTGTTTTTATTTTCCATTGACCTGTATCAATCTATTTAGGTAAAAAATAGGCGGTAAAATTGATGACGTACACGAATATATTTATAATTATGGATTTGGGGTTTTAAAGCATCCCATAAATGGTAATTATTCAATATATTGAGACTCCTTTTAAGTTGGATTTATTCAAATTTCTCGATTGTTTATTATTATTTGTGTGGTTTTTCTAAATCGATAACACGTAATAATAATGCGTTTTTGTGCAATAAAAGAGTGGAAATTCTTGTATAGTTGAGGTTCGGTTGTGTTATCGCTCGTTGAAGTCTCCATGAAGAAACTAAAACGAAAATCGGCAACTTTGACTTTGTCTAAGTAATGTTCTTTTCTAAAACATACTCTATACCCCACCATTTATACTCACAGTAATCGGCATCAAAACTGTTTTCCTCTATATAATACAATCGCCATACACAGAGGTATAATACACCAGCAGCTTTCTTTAACTGGACCCCGCCTCAAAACAACACAACTCGTATAGAATTTGTCCGGAACGCACGCGATTTCTTGTCCGAAGAAGGCAAAAGAACAAACAAGGAACCACCGAAATATGTCCTAATTATTGTAAATATTGTGTAAAGAAATATTGTGCCAAATGAATTAAGTGATTGTGATAAAAATTAGTCAAAAACAAAAAAAAAACGATCAAATGGAAGGCAAAATCTCCCATAGTGGTCTATTGGCGCGTAGTCCTGAAGGACATGCAGCACACGGTATGCAAATTAAAGGTAATGAAGATGTGTGGGTGGAAATACAGGCGAATACATTCCGTAATTGGGTAAATGAACATTTACCGAAAAATCAACGTGTTAATGATTTATCACAAGATTTATGTACTGGGGTGAGATTGTGTGCTTTGGTGGAGGCGCTTCGTGGACATCCATTAAAACCAGCCTATAATAAACGGCCAGCAAATCAACATCATTATTTAGAAAATGTTACAACAGCATTGAATGCAATTGAACAGGATGGTGTTAAACTTGTCAATATTGGTAAGTGTTACTTGTTTTTGAGTCATTTCCTTAGAAAACAATTAATCGATCAATCAACAAACCCATTAACCATTATCAGTGTAGCTTTCACACCGGAAAGGCAACAGACTCACAGTTGGTTTTGTTGAATGATAAGAGATTTTTGTACAAGTCGCATATTACCCTGACCTTGTCTGTCTACAGATGACGTAACTAATTAGAATTACATAAATACAATATTTCAATCACAATTTCCTGCAATTATAATCCGTAGATTAAATATTGTAAGTCATCTATCATGAAATGTTGGAAATAATAATTGAAGAGAACATTCAATCCATACAATTATTATTATTGTGAATTAAAGGTTCTGTTAGAATTTCTCATTTAATTATTTCAATACACAAAAAAAAAATAGTTTTTTGAATGACTTACATTATAAGCAAACAAAGCTATATGACCTTAAAACGATTGTAGGCGGTGAAGAAACTTATAAGATTTTGAAGAGAGAGACTGTAGGCAGTCGTGCAAGGTGAATACAGTTTTTTTTTTAAAGGGCGAGATTTTAGTACAGATTTTCCTTTTTTTCCCTCGAAACATACAAAATAATAAATCGTTAAACAAGGTTGTCCTGTTTAAATTATACGCGACCCTCAAATGTCTTGTGATCCTTGACTATTTATTAACATCTTCGGTAATAAACACTTGTTGTTGTTAACATTATCGAATTGATTAATTAAGGTTCACTGTCTAACGTTTCATCAAAGTCTATTATTATTACAAAAAGGTACATGTTAGGACTTATTGTAAAGGAGTTTTCTTCGGCCTATTGTTGAGATTTTATCAACAGATTTGTGTTCTGACCTACTATTGAAGTCTCCAAAGTTTTATTAAATTATGCATTAATAAATAGACCAAACAACGGTTTTCTGTGTTAATACAATGAAATAGAACCGTTTAAATATGCAAAATTTTCGAATAATTGAAAAAAATTGAGGAGAGACACTTGGTTCCGGTTGTAATTGTCGTTAACTCAAGATCATAAAGGATCTTGACATACGATGGTATATTTCACGGTAGTAATTTGTAACTGTACCGTACATAAAAATTATATAAATAAGAGCGAAATAATTTTTTTCTCGTTAAAATCTTTGCTTGATATAAAAAACGGCCAATTAGACGGGAGAATTTTAGGAATTTCTTTGCATTTTAGGAAAATATGTCAAGATGATGTCATTTATGTTTATTCTTTAAT
>JAZBHA010000141.1:30023-48160 GCA_037464855.1 Iselma pallidipennis | reverse complement strand
TTACCTGACTCTAATAACAAAAGTACAGTTCTTGGGGTCCTTCTTGATTGTTAAGAAAATATTTAACTAATACCTATGAATACAGAGGATTAACTTTCTATATCATATATTTTTTTTTTGTATGATTTTTCGTTATTACGAATTTTATCTTAATATTTGAATAAAATTGTTATACAATCGTATTAATGATCTAAAAAGGGAGAGTGATCTTTTTCGTTGTAAAGGAAATTTTTGTTGGAAATATCATATTATAGGAGCTTTCACAACGCCTCCAAATGACATAAAAACAATCGTATAGATAAGACATTAGAGAAACAAGTTATCTATTAATATTGTATGTAGTTGAAATAATAATCAAATATCTGAATAATATACATTTAATTTCCTTTATCTTTTATGGTTCTTCAATAATAAATTTGTGGCGTATTTTTGCTGGGTGTGTAGGATTCGATATTAAAATTATTCATTTTATACCCACGATGAAAACAAAAACAAAAAAACTGATCTAATTATAAAATTAAATCATTCCCAAATTGTAAACAGCCTGTTTTATAATTTTATAGTAGAACAACAGTATATTAAACAACAAGTTTCATATGGCATGATTTTCTAAAGGACCAGTGCGATAAGGCCTTATGAAATGGGTTGTTTATACAATTTTTTTATTTTGCCTTTTTTATGCCTTTTACATATCGGATATCTATATTTAGGAAATTTCGTTGCAGTTGATCTACATACTGACTTCATTATGAATGCAAAATGGAAAAAAATATTGAATACTCTACACTCTCATGATTAACTTTAAGGTAACTTTAGCTTGTAAAGTGAGATTCTAAAAGTCCATTACATGTTTTAAAATAATACATATAGACCAGATTAGGCACTTTTCTAGATAAACAAGGGTGTATATAAACATTTGGGAGGAGTAATAAATTTACAATTAGAATGTGACTTTACCAGTTAAAGTTAATTTTAAGTTGATTATGAAACTGGACCAATAAGATAATAATTATTGTTTATTATAAAGTAATTGTATTGTTTTATAGTGAATGAAAGTTGTGAATTTTTTATTCAATTAATTAAAATCTCGTTGAAATTCTAGGGCAACTAACAACAATTCTTGTTGTTTATTAAACTTGTTATAAATTAATAAATTTTTAAATTTTTGTTGGAAATTACTTACACGGTCGCTGGAAGGAAATTGGGGGAAAAAAAATTAGATTCTATAAATCGACCAAAATTGGGAGCGATTGTGTGAATGGTCAATATACGCAGGTTTTAGTGCAATTTGTATTTAGTGACCACTTAAAATTGTCGTTGGAATGTTGGGTTTTTCTTGAAAACTGCCCGTTTCCGTGAAGTATAGTTCATCAATTGTGACTTGGCCCCTCTGACTAAAGTAAGAAAACCAATATAACAATAGAGTAATGATGCATTTTCTAGCTACCTGCTACTAGTTTGTCTCTGGTTTCTTATCCAAATGTCGGATTTACTATCAATCAACTCTCTTTTGGCAGATGCTAATTTTTGTCCCAGTATTCTGTTGTTGTTTAGCCCAAAGGAGCCAAGTCAAAATAGCTAGACCAATTTTATGATATTTATAGCTTACAAGTATTTGCTAACAACCATAGTTTTTACATTGTAACACAATTTATTTAAGATTAAAGCAGAATTATTGCTGCAGGAACTGAGTTTCGTGCTAAGTAATGATTAAACTGTACTTTAAATATCAAGATTTTACCTTCTACAGCAAACTAACTAAACGAAAATATCTGAAGAATCTTCGACATAATCTTCTAATTTATCACATTTGTTATCATTTTTTTTCTTGATTTGCAGGAAATGTGGATATTGTAAATGGCAATTTGAAATTAATCTTAGGATTGATATGGTCATTGATAGTGCGTTATCAAATTGGTAGATCCAAATTCCCGCCAAGAAAATTAATGTTAGCATGGTTACAAGCTGTATTACCAGAATGTCGTGTTACAAATCTAACAACTGATTGGAATTCTGGTGTTTTATTATCAGCATTAGTTGATTATTGTCAACCCGGTCTATTTTCACATTGGAGAAAATTAGGTAAGCATATTATATCGAATTTTGGAAAATTTAAGGCACTGTTGGTGTAGTGGTTAACATATTACAAGATTTCCAATCTTGTGCGCCGGGTTCGATTCCTGGACAGTGCAAATTTTATAGTATTTCAATAAATATTATCGTGATTTTATAGATAAAAGTGATGGTATTGAAAATTGTCGACGTGCCATGGAAATAGCTCAAAGAGACTTAGGTATACCGGCTGTCTTAGAACCGGAATATTTAGCATCACCATGGCTAGATGAATTATCCGGAATGACATATTTATCGTATTTTATGAAACCAGGATCACCTGGTTTTCATGCTACACTACGTTGGGTCAATTCACGTTTAGAGCGTCAGGTCAATAATTTTACAGTAAGTGTTTAAAATTCTATATTTATTTAAATAAATAATAATAATAATGATAATAATGTAATTTTTTAGAGTGATTGGAATGATGGTAAAGTGATCAGTGAAGTGATACGATCATTGGGAGGATCTGCACCACCGCCAGAAAAATTAAGAAATGATCCAGCCTATTGGGAGACTAATTGGAATCAAGCACTGGAAGCTGGAAATAGATTAGGTGAGATGATAATAATCATTGTTCCGTTTTTTTAGTTCACAGAGATTTAAAAAAATCTTTCAAGAATCTATTCTCATGTCCTTTAAAAGTAAAGATTCTATTCTCCATTAATAATCGTTAAAATAAAACGACCTTCTCGTCCTTATTGTATTGTAAAGGAATCAATGACGTACTCTTGTCTTTATTGAGTTAATTATAATCACAATATAATTAATTACTTTCAGATTTATCTGATTTTCTCCATTAATTGTCACGATTTGTTGATTTATTTCTTCATCGTGGTTGTGATTTTTAAAGATAAGAAAATCTAATAAATCCTGAAACTCGATCATTAAAACAATTATTATTTGCAAAAAAATTATTATTATTGTTGTAAAACATAAAACTAATGCAAATTACTATGACTCAGGTGTACAGCCTGTATTATCAGCCAAGGACATGGCTGACGTTCATGTAGAACATTTAGGTGTTATGGCGTATGCTGCACATTTCCAATGGGTACCTGAAAGACCACCTTTACATGATCTGATCAATGTAACATTGAATTCAACATCAGGACGCGTTGGAGAGCCTGTAAGTTGAAATTTTTTTTTTTTTTTTACAATTCATTTATCTTGTGTGTGTGCAAAGTCCGTCTTTTCCTACCATTATAGTTTAAATTAATTATATTTTACTATTATTAACAAATAAGACAATAAAATTCTGTTATTGTCTTATTTAATTTATTGATGGTTGGTAACCTCGGGATTATAAAAAAACACCAATTTTAATACCAAAAAATCCTGATTTGGAAAGGACTTACTCCTGTCTACCCTGATCCTGTTCCTGTTTTATTCATTTCCCTTTCATTACATCTTGTTTGTAATGTAAAACGTTATATTGCATAATCACTGCAAATGTTAAATTCGCTTGACATAGTTTATTATTAATAGTGAAGAAAGTTGTAGTAACCGTTCGAATTAGTTAGTTTCCTGACTGATTTTATTACTAGTCGGATATATTAATTGATTTAAATTAAAATAACAATTTCCAGACACTTTTCCAAATATCATTTTTGGACTCATCATTATCATATTCGCATGTAACTGTTGAGATTCGTGGTCCTGATAATAAAGTGTATCCAGTGAATAATCTACGACAAGGTAGAGGTTCATTTGTACCGCAAAAAGTTGGTATGCACGAAATTGTTGTATTCTACGAAGGACAAGAAGTTGTTAGTGGTCATTATTTCCGAGTTTTACCACAATTAGTTGAAGTTGCACCACCTGGAATGGCACCCTGTGCTCTGGGATCGTTAGTCCAAGTTCTAGTGAATGCTACCGGTAATGGTTACTATTTTTTTTTAGTAAATATTGTAATCTTTGAAAATATTTAGGTGCCCCTAAAAGAGAAGATATTCTAGTGACGGCTTACAGTCCATCCGGTCGTCCTCTAAATTGTCCTTTAACAACAGTCGATGGTACGAATAGTGCAACGTTTAAACCGGACGAACCAGGTGAATGGCGAATCGAGATTACTTATCAAGGAAAACAAATCCAGGTATTATTTGAGAATTTTTGAAAAAAATTGTGTTTTTAATTGAAAAATTTCGGTTTTAGGGCGGACCGTTTACTTGTTCCGTTTTTGATCCGAATGGTGTTCAAGTTTCTGGACTAGAAGGTGCTCTACCATTAGTACCGCACAGTATCGATTTAGATTGTCGTGGAGTTGGAGTTCCTGGTGAAGTTTTTGTTGATGTTGTCCACGATAAGAGATCAGTTCATTGTAGAATTGAGAAAGTCGATTCCAGTGGTTTTCATTATCGAGTTCATTTTACACCAAGAGATGCCGGAAAGCATCGAGTATTTATTTTAGAAATTTTGAGTTTCACCATGGTTTTCTAAAATGGTTTTTTTTTCAGGTTTATATCTATTTTAATGGGTATGACGTGAAAGGATCTCCATTTATGATGCGTGTTGGTACCCAAAAACGGTCAAAATCTTCAAGTAGTCCAAGTCCAAATTCGACCTACCGACAAAGTCCAACTAGTCGTTATAATAATAGTTCTAGTCCTATAAATCATGTGAAATCATCAAATTATACGAATTATCGTCAGAATGCCAGTCCAATTTCTAATGAAACCCATAAATACGCTCAGGATTACCATCATAAAATTACTGAGAAACGATTTGCATCGAGTTCTTCACTGAATTTAGAACGCAATGGAAGTCCTAGCTATCTTCATAGAACTAGTAGTCCAAGTTATGTTCAACGTACAAGTAGTCCAAGTTATCTACAACGTAATCAAAGTCCAATTTATAATCGTTCCGATAGTCCGGATTATATAACAAGTCGAAAATTGAATGAGAAACGTTTTGATACATCAAGTCCTAGTTTTGGTCAAAATTATGAATCAAATTATACATCGAAAATGTCTTCGATGCGTATATCGGATGCACGAAGTCCAAATTTTTTAGATCGTTCTAGTCCTGATGTTGGTGGTAATTATACATCAACACGTTTTGAAAAACGGACTTCTGAGAATCGTCATAATAATAATAGTAATAATAATAATTATGATAAGAATAATAGTAGTGGTGTTGATACTAGTCCAATAATTAAAGTGTCTTCAATGGCTGATCATAGCCGAGACTCTTGGGATGCCATAGCAAAAACACGAAATATTCTTTCGGAACGTAGTCTGGAATCGGTTGCTAATTTAACAGATGCTCAACTAGATGCTGATTTACGTAGACGTAAAATCGAGGAACATAATCGAGCTTTTACGCAAGAACACAATTATAAAAGCTCACAGAATTATTCACAACGCTATACAAATAATGTGGAGAGTTACACTGATAAGTATGGAAGACAGTCACCGGTACATCGAAAGAATGGAGGAGCTGCAGCGGTTAAAGTACAACCAGTTCCTGATGGAGTCCTAGGACAACCTGTAGAATTCGAAAGTAAGTCCAATAATGACTGTATTGGTTTTTGGTGAATTGATTTTTATTTGGTTGTAGTTGATGGCAGTGGAGCAGGTTCTGGTGATTTGGAAATTCTGGTTGAAGGTGGTCGTGTTACATCCAGTGTCCGAAGTTTAGGTGGTCAAAGATTCAAAGCAGCGTTCACACCCCATCAAGCATTACCGCATCGAGTTGATATAAAATTTAATGGTGAAACGGTGCCAGGTAAGTACCGATTTCTTGGTTTTATTTGAATGAAAGTATTATGAATGTGCTCCACCTACACAATTTGGAAAATTTTCGTAGGACTCACCAAGGTTGCTATTAAAAAATACATTGTTGTTTCTAGAAAGTCTCACGAAGATAAATTGTTACCTAGTGGTGGGCTGGTATTTTGATCATAAATAAAATAAACGTGAGAATTTCTTGTACAGTTTTCGGTCATTTTAAGGCTCTTCGTGAAAGTTTTTTTTTGTTAACTCAAGGTTAGAGCATTTAAAGTCAATTAACAACGCAACGGTTCATTTAATATTTAATCAGATATTTATTTACACCATAGTGTCTGTTTCTCAATTTCCTTTCTATCTGGAGGAAATCAGGCGTTATATAAGTATTACTTTAGTGACCTAGTAACAATTGAAGTAATTCAGTAATAATGTAAATTTCTCCCATCATATCCATCACCCTATTACCTGGTTCAATTTGTTAAATGATTTAGTTGCAAAAAAACTGATTTTGGTACAAATTAAGAACAAGAATTTCTCCACATTGTCATTCAAACAGTTATTCAAAAGCAATATTGCATAAAATACATTTAAACAAAAAAAAAGATTAGAAATTTACATTTCTAACAACCGTTGAAAGACTACCATAAATCATGAAAAGAATACATGATTTCATATTCATATAGTCATTTTGAATTATCCGCTTTCATCTGTGAAGAACAACGTAAAGGTAAGTGCAGGAGTTCAATGGCCCAGATCGGTACCCCACCACTGGTAACAATTTTGCTGACATTGTTTAATGAAATTTATAATAAAATTAAAGATTATTTAGTGGTTTTTTTTCTTTACTATAATTTAAAGTTTTGCAATTTATTAAATAGAGTTCTATGTTGAATTTTTGTTGTTTGTTAAATTTGTATGAACTGGTGGAGCGTTGTGTATCTGTGTGTGTTCTTTGAGCGTGACTTAAATTAGCGCAATTTTCCAGTGGTGTAACATTGACCATTGGCCCAGGACTTTGGAACTGAACATTAGTTCCTTAGTTACGAAAACTTTTTTTTTTGCAAAGATGCCGCTTTTGCAACAAACCGGAGAATGTTCTTTGACTATTTTGCGTTTCTTCCGCCTTTCGATGATAAGTCGCTACTGGGGTTCCTCCTTTTTGACCCCCTTTTTTTCGATTTAGCGAAGTATCGTGCATAGAAAACCTTCTGTAAGTCGGACCTGCAACTTTATCCGAGGCAGTATCGTTTTGTCAAATGATATTTGAAGCTCATGTTGGGTTTTTTGAGCGACTATTGGTAGGTTCAAGTTGAGGTCTTTTTTCTGAGCTTAGGAATGTTTCGGGAAGGGAAAACCTTCTGCAAGTAGGACCTGTAACTTTAGCTGAGGCATTATCGTTTTGCCAAATGATATTTGAAGCTCATGTTAATTTTTTTTGAGCGACTATTGGGAGCTTCAAGTTGAAGCCCTTTTTCTGAGATTAGGAAGGTTTCGGGCAGGGAAAACCTTCTGTAAGTAGGACCTGTAACTTCATCCGAGGCAGTATCGTTTTGCCAAATTATATTTGAAACTCATATTGAGTTTTTCGAGCGACTATTGGGAGGTTTAAGTTGGGGTCCTTTTTCTGAGTTTAGGAAGGTTTCGCTTATGGAAAACCTACGTGTAATTTTAGCTGAGACAGTATCGTTCTGTCAAAGGAAAGTTGAAGCTTATGTTGACTTTTTTGAGCGGTTGTTGAGGTCAAAACTTTTTCGAAAAATGGTTTGCTACGCCACTGGCACCGGTTTACCTGTAGTATAGGAATGTTGTTTCGCCTCTTACCCCGCCCACTCGTTTGCTGCTCCTACCTCGTCGTCATTTTACATTTCTATAGTCCGTGTCCGACTTTTAAAGTGTGCTCTAGCTTGCCTTATATGCTTTCATCTTTTATAATTTAACTAAAAACGGCGATTTTTCTTAGAAAATACAGATTTAATTTAAGAACTAGCGCCCATCTGTATCGGGTTTAATTAATCTTCGATCAGTGCAATGTGCGTACGTGTCCTTTATTCTTTACACAAATATTGTTAACTCCAGTGATGATTGATTAGTGGAATTTTCTGGATACAGGAAGCCCTTGGCATGTTAACATCATGTCGAATTCAAATATATCAGTATTGGGTGAATCAACACGTTTAGTGCCAGCAAATACATCGGCAATTTTTGAAATTATTACAAATACAAATATAGCACCAGATGATTTAATAGTGCATGTTATATCACCGACGAAAAGAAGTGTACCAGCTAGGGTACTCCCCGGTAGTCGTACTGGTGTACAAAGTGTTGAATTTGTTCCTAGTGAAGTTGGAACACATATTATTGAAGTTAGTGTTAATGGTGATAAATTACCATCAGGTCCATTAATAGCTAAAGTTTATGATGCTGGATTAATTCAAGTAGCCGATGTTAGTGGTGGAGTTGTGGGTCAACCTGTACAATTTAGAGGTAAGTACCAGATATACAATACTGTAAAGACAAATCTTTTGTGAAAGTACTACCGAGGGCCATATATTTTTGTTTCGTTGGATTATTCATAAAATTAACAGAGTGTGGAATTCTTAATTTTGTACGCGTTTTTACCTTAGTCCTGTTAAAGCAATAACGGAAGCAACTTCTTATATTATTTGTTAAGATATGATTATAATTGATTTCCGAGTTTACCTTGAAATTTCCGTAATTATAGAAAGTGCATAATAGTATTGTTTGCGACAAATCACTGTAACATATGTTTCTTTTTTAATAAATCTTCAAGGTTCTGTATAAATACGGTTACTTTCTTCATTCTTTAAAACTTCTATAGTTCCAGTACTTTCACAATTTATATGTCAATTAATCTGGTCTTCAATTATCTTGATATTGTTGTTATTATTTTGCAGTTGATGCAAGTCAAGCCGGCGAGGGACAATTAGAAATTTCCATCAATGAAGGCGAAGTACCAAATCATGTTCAAGTTGTTGGTGGTGGACGATGTTTAGTATCATTCACACCAGATCAAGCTAAACCGCATCTAATTGATATCAAATTTAATGGTGAAACAGTTCGAGGATGTCCATTTGTTTGTTCAGTTGCCGATACAAGTCGTGTCACATTAAGTTTATCACATTTAGAATTAATTCCTGTCAATCAATCAAGCTCATTTCATATGGGAGTGGCTGGTGGTGGTGCTGCTGAATTAGCAGTAGCTGTACGTGGACCAATCGGGGAACTACCTGTGAAGGTATTGATTGATTGTTGATTCTATCTGTGCAAGATCTACAAATTTGTTTTTGATTCTTACGAAAGGTAACCGGTGATATACATTCTGGATTTACGGCTGAATTCACACCAATTCAAGTCGGTGCCCATCAGATCAATGTTGATTATAATGGACGTCCAGTACAAGGCACACCATTTGTAGCAAAAGCTTTCGATTCGAATAAAGTTTCAGTTGGTGCAGTGGCACGTGGCAATGTTGGACGTCCTGTTACATTTTCAGTAGATGCTAGTGAAGCTGGTGAAGGCAATTTAGAAATAACAATTTCAGCACGTGGTTTAAATATACCAACACAAGTACATCCACAAGGCAATGCTCGTTTTGCTGTTAGTTTTGTACCAGCTGAAGCATGTGATCATGTTGTTAATGTTGCATTTAATAAACGACCTGTTGTTGGATGTCCATTGATTGTTAGTGTTGGAGGTGGTGGTAATGGACCTACTGTTACATTACCAGGACCTGGACCAGTTCATAGACCTAGTACATTATTAATTAATCATCCAGGACGACTTGAAGATATTGAAGTTAATGTTGAGGGTGAGGATTTGTTTGTTTTATATGGAGGTAGTGGGAGATGTATTGGGGCTTCATGCACATAAGGAGTGAATAAATATGTTCAAGTTGTAAATTAATAATAAAAATACAGTTACAATTTAATTTTTATTAATGATATTTATTCACTTCTTCGGGTTCTTGTCGAAGCTTTATTTAGCCTTCCTTTAGAATTGTTGTTATTTTTTTGTTGTTGTAAATATTTATATCTAAGTTATGTAATATAAAAAAAATGTACTCATTTTGTGTATGTAAACAAAGATAAAAATATATAAAGCATGCTCTCTTCTATATTCTTCGTTGTTTGTTGTTTATTTCCGCTATCATTATCACTGTCTTGCACTCTGTACATTTTTTCAGGTCACCGTCGACTGTTGTATTAGACAGACTTTATCACTAACTCATCTTTTGTTATCAAATATATCACCTAACTATCCTTCTTTCCTCACCTCAATTTCTAATATATTATTATTATTATTATTTTTAATTAAAAAAAAGAAAATATTATATTTATATAGAATTTTATTCTTTTCATGGAATGTTTTAGTGTTTGGCTTGGTACTAACAATTTTCTTGTAAATTAGATAAAAGGGTTAATTGATAATTTCATTTATGTACAACAGTTCTTTGAAACCGTTATTGCAAACATTAATGCTTATTATAAATCATATTAATTAAACTGGGCGTCCATGAGAGGAGGATTTTTAAATATTTATCTATGTTTTGCATTTAACTCATAGCAACTTCAATTTATTTAATTGCAAAACACATAAACTGTACATAATTCTAATTATCAATTTTTATGGGAAATGTGGCTTTAAAAAAATTTCTCCTTCAATAGATAATTAATTTTGAACGGTAAAGTTAATTGAGTAGAAATTAAGTGCCTTAATCAAATCTAGTCGAGTAAATTTATCATTTTAAGTTTTGGAGGGAAATTAACAAAAAAACCGAATAATTGTGGTGATAACCAGTGATGTCATTTAATTTAGTTTGAAAAAATGACTCATTAATTCCATATTCCATCACTTACTTAATTAGTTTAACACTTGTTAGAACATTTAACTTAACAAAACTCATAATTAACAAGTTACCAAATGTTTTATCTTGATTTCTATTTAACTTTCTATTAATTTCAGTAATTGTCACAGCTTTTATTGTATGGTTTTTTTGGGTTACTATCACTTCACTTTTAGATCAGCTTGTAGTTTTTAATTACATAAAATGAGTACATTTAAACAAAAACACAAAAAAAAAATAGGAAAAATTTAACAACCGTTAAAACATTCCATGTTGTAATAATGTTATGAATTATCCTCTAATCCTCAACTATCCTCAATTATAATACCTTGATTGGATAGGACCTGGAGGTCAAGCAGTCCCAACTCAAGTCCAGCCACTCGGTAATTCACAATTTCGTGCTGAATTCGTACCTAGAGTTGTTGGTGAACATCGTATCAATGTCAGTGTTAGTGGAATACCAACTGCTGGTAGTCCATATGCTGCGAAAGTTTACGATGTACAAGCAATTAAAGTTAAAGAATCTGCAACAGGGGTTGTTGGAAAACCTGTTACATTTCTAGGTCAGTTTCTAGACATTGTTTTGAGAAAATTTCCGTTTTTAAAGGTTTTTTTAAATTGTAGTTGAAACAAGTCAAGCAGGTCCTGGTAATTTAGAAGTGACAGTAAATGGGGGTCGTGTTCCAACTTCTGCACAAGCTCAAGGTCCACATACATATGCTATCTCGTTTACACCCCGAGAAGCTACTGTACATTCGGTTGATTTACGCTTTAATGGACAAGATGTACCTGGTAGTCCATTTAAATGCAATGTAGCACCAGCAGCTCGAGTTCTAGCTCCTGATAGTCTTGATAAAGTCTCTGTTGGACGGGCGTGTTCGTTTACTGTTGAAAGTCCAAATCCGCCAATTGTTGAAGTTCTAGGACCAGCACGACGATCTCTACCAACTCAAGTATTATCTGAAATGCTTACTGGGTGTTTCGAAATATACGATTGCAAACTTTTTTCAGATAACACCCCAAGTTGGTTCTGCTGGAAAATTTGATGTTTCTTTCACACCAATAGATGTTGGTGATCATAGTGTAGAGGTTCGTTTACCTGGTGGTCATATTGAAGGAAGTCCATTTTTAGTGAAAGCTTACGATGCTAGTAGAGTAACAGTTACTGATATTACTGATGGTATTGTTGGTAAACCTGTATCATTTAGTATTAATGCATCTCAAGCTGGTGCTGGTAATTTGGAGATAATTGTAGCTGTTGCTGGACGAAATGTTCCAAATTTCGTTCAAAGTGAAGGAAATGCTCGTTTTAAAGTCAATTTTAAACCAACAGAAGCTGCAGTTCATACTTTAAGTGTCCGGTATTTACAAAAATTAAACAAAAAAAACTAACAATTTTTTATCTGAACTGTTTTTGTAGATTTAACGGACAACCAGTACCTGGTTCACCGTTCAGTTGTAAAGTAAGTCCAGGTAATACTCAACCCCGAATCCCAGTTTCTGGTTCTGGAGTGGAACTGGCAGCTGTAGGACATCCGGCAGAAATCAAAATTGAAGGTGTAACCATTGGAGAACCTCAAGTTATAGCAACGGCACCAACTGGGAAGATTTTACCAACAAAACTTATGGCTAGTAGTGATTCGTTTATTGCTCGATTTGTACCAGAAATGGTAGGAAGACACTCTATTGCTATTTTAATCAATGACCAACACGTGATCGGATCACCGTTTAGTTGTAATGTTTATGACGTGAATAAAGTTATCGTTTCTGGACTTCCAGGCAAACAGAATGAGATCAGTCGGATGTTCAATGATCTTAATTTACATGAAATTCCACCGGCAGAAGTTGGTAAACCGATTACTTTCAGTGTTGATGCAGCACAAGCTGGTGAAGGTACATTAGAACTGGTTGTTTCAACACAACATACAACGATTAAAGCTGAAGTTGTAGCTTGTGCTAGAGGACTTTATGATGTTACATTTGTACCACAAAGCGCTGAAGATCATTATGTGAATATTACTTTCAATGATATGTCAGTAGTAGGAAGTCCATTCCATTGTCCAGTCATAGAATCAACACAATTTATCCAAATTGGATCAGTTTGTTATATTGATTTACCGAGTGATCAACATAAATTAGAAATTACAGATTCTAATAATCACCATATCAAATATATTGTTAATAATTCGAAAGCTGAATTTAGTTTGAATCAAATTGGAACTTATCGAGTACAAATTTATCGTGGCCATGAAATTATTGCTACCAGAACAATGCATGTATTTGATACAACAAAAATCGATGTTATTAATGTACCAGAAGCTATATGTCATCGTCCAGCTGTGATTGGTATCAATATGACTAAAGTCGGTCCCGGTAAATTAACTGCAACTGTTAAAATTGGCCATAAAGATGTGCCACACAGTGTCCGTCAAAGTCCTACAAATCCAAATATGTGGGAAGTTGTTTTCCATCCAGTCAATGCTGCTCCACATCGTATTACACTCTATTATAATAATGTACCGAAATTTGGTGTTCTTGAAGTACCAGTTAAAGGTCCTGGTAATGAACCATGGGCTGGTGGTTTGGGTTTGTATCAAGCACGTGTTGGAAAGATTACATCATTCCATATTGATACATTAGGACGTTCGGCTAGGGAGTTTGATGTGGTGATTAGTGGTCCAGGTGGATCGGCTGTACCAGTTCGATGTTATCAAACGAAAACTGGTAAACTACAAGCTGAGTTTACAGCTAGAGAAAGTGGACCACATAAAATAGAAGTATTGCATCAATCTAAATCGGTAACTGGAAGTCCTTTTACTTGCCATGCTTACGATCCAGACAATGTTCGCGTCGTTGATATTCCCCATATTCAAGGAAATGTTGGTGACAGAGTTAGTTTTAATGGTAGGTCTTCATTTAGTATAATTAAAGATTCAATTTTAATATTACTGCCTTCTTTGAAGTTTCAA
The DNA here is from genome assembly GCA_037464855.1 of Iselma pallidipennis. Taxonomy (NCBI): domain Eukaryota; kingdom Metazoa; phylum Arthropoda; class Insecta; order Coleoptera; family Meloidae; genus Iselma; species Iselma pallidipennis. Next base: position 34,487 of record JAZBHA010000141.1, on the reverse strand, counting down.
CGAAACATTCAGGCAATGCTGATCTGGAAATCCAAGTAACTAATCCTTTGGGTCAAACAATGGCTGTACAAGAAATTATTGTTGATGATGATTTGAAACAGATATCATTTTTGCCAACTATAGCCGGTTTATATCAAGTGGCTATTAGTTATGGAGGTGTTGCTGTTAAAGGTTCTCCATTAGCATTGGGTGTTGGACCAGTTGGACCAACTCCACCACCTAGAGCTGTTGGAAAAGGCTTAGAAAATGGTCAAGTCGGTGAAAGAACTTCCTTTACAATCAGTAGTGTTATACAACCGAAAGTACAAATTGAAGCTGTTGAAGGGAATATCGACGCTCATATTCAAAGTCCTAAACCTGGAGAATATATCGTGTCGTATACCCCTAAATGGGTTGGAACGTACGATATTATTGTCAATATAGGACCTAATGATGTAAGATTTTCAATATTTTTTACAGACAAACTATAATCAAAGATATATTCAGTTGCCAGGTTCACCATTTAGGCCTCTTATAGTCGATCCATCTGCCGTTCGATTAATTGGTGGATGGAATCAATATTTAGATGAACAAGGCCGTTTGAAACTTCCAGCAAAATTAGCCTTTGATTTAGCCAATGCTGGTCCGGGAAATCTTGAAATGAAAATTGCCGGTCGGAAAATCAATTCTGAAAAATCGGGTAATCGTATACGTTTCGATATATCCGGTGAAGGACTGAATTCCGGTGAACATGAATTAGATATTAAATTAGCCAACATTCAATTACCAAATGCACCAAAATCTGTAATTTGTCTTGGAGATCAAGTTGTATTAACCGGACGAGGATTAGCTCAAGCTCAATGTGGTGAATCGGCTACATTTACAATTGACGGTTCAAAAGCCAGTTCCGGTAATCCAGAAGTAACTCTCCATGCAGCCGATACAAATCTACCTGTACCAGTTATGATTAGTTTAGCTGGTGAAAAAATTTGGCGAGCAACATATACTATTAATACTCCCGGTAATTATTTATTATCGGTTTTATGGGCTGGTAGACCAGTTAAAGGTTGTCCATTAATGGTAGAAGCAAAAGGTGGTGCAGATGCTTCAAAAGTATTATGTTCTGGTGAAGGATTACGACAGGGTGTTGTTGGACGTGAAATCCGCTCGTGGATTGATACTCGTCGTGCCGGTCCTGGTGAATTAACAGCACATTGTACTGGACCGAGAAAAGTGGCTTATTGTGAATTGTATGATCATGGAGATGCTACATTTACGTTAAATGTTAAACCTCAAGAACCCGGTAAACATGCGTTGACGATTAAATATGCAGGACAACATGTAGCTGGATCACCGTTTACTTTACGAGTTGCAGGAGCACCTGATGCAAGCAAAGTAAAAAATTTTAATTTTACTGGAAATCCTAGATAATAAATCATGTTTTTTGTTAAATTAATCATTTAGGTTAGAGTTTACGGTCCTGGAATCGAGCATGGTGTATTAGCAACATTCCAGTCACGATTCATTTGTGATACTCGTGGAGCTGGTGCTGGACAATTAACTGTTAGAGTTCGTGGACCGAAAGGTGCCTTCCGTGTAGAAATGCAAAGGGAAAGTCAAAAAGATCGTACAATACTTTGCAAAGTAAATTAATTTTTTTAATTATTGAACAAAAAACCCTATAATTTTTTGATTTACAGTATGATCCAACAGAACCTGGCGATTATCGAGTGGAAGTCAAATGGGCTGGAGAACTGGTACCTGGTTCACCATTTCCTGTTATGATCTTCGATACTCAAGAGGAATTAAGACGATACTTAAGTTCATTATAACTGTTTTTTTCTATTTGTTGTACATTTTTTTCTTATCAATCTCTAATTATTTATATTAAAATTACGGTGTAAGGGATGGTCAAAGTTTTAACTCAAAAAAAATCTATTTTTGTAATATTTACAGATATTTTAATAATAAAATTTACAACTTAATATAAATGTGGGTTTGTTTATTTGATTCCTCATAGACCAGTGGCGACTCGTATCAAAAGGGAAAGTGTCCATTATCATAATATCGTGTTTCTTCCGTTCACAGTTTTTTCAGAACATTTCACGAAAAACTGTGCATATATTCAATCATGCTCTCTTTTTTCTTTTATACATATTTTTTTTTATTACATTAAATGCTAACGGCCTTGCCTTATGTATGTATGCCTTCAAATTTCTAGGTCAAGAAACAAGGCCAATAATTTCTCATTGTCCGTATCTATACACACACACACACACTCACTTGAAAAAAAAAGATACACCAACAAACTAATACAGTAGTTCTCCATTTGAGTGTTGTAGACAATATCAACACAATGTTGTTTTTTTTTTTGTTAAGAGCCATCCACTTGAACTTTGGCAAGTCGGTTCTTTTCTGGTTGACGCGTTATCAAAATTTGGGTCAACTATTGTCGAAGAAAGTTAGCTAGAGGTGGATTTTCGGACTTATATTTATTATTATTATTATTATTATTATTACTATGTGGTCTTATAGTTTATAGAGAATGCGGGGATTTTACGGCCTGATTGCTGAAATCGCTGAAACCAGCACACTATATGGTGGCTTTTATGCTTTATTATTGTTTGTTATTTTGATTTATATCACAACAATAGATAGAAAAATAGGAAAAAATGCAGTAGAAACTGTATGGAATCTACTTAAGTCATTGATTGAATGACAGAAAATGATTAATGTAGTAGTTGTTCTGACTGGTTTATAATTATCGATAGGTGGAGTGTTATTATTGTTAATTATATCTGGAAAGGAGAAAAATTATATAGAGAGATACCTACACACAAGACTTAAATAACTATGATTCATTAACGTGTTAATTCTGGCAATAATATCAACAATACCTGACAATGTTGAAATTGATGCAGTTTCTCTAGGGAACTTGAAATCGTACACATCTCACAATATAATAATAATTTAAATATTAATAATACTATATTATATGCATTCAATAGGTGTTGACATTCTTATCTATACACACACAACAGTATGCAAATATTCAAGATTTGAAAATTTAAAATCTTGCAACAAGTTTCTTGAATAATGGAAAAATTTTGATAAAATTAAGGTCATACATAGATCTCGTCGAAGTTGCTATGGTAGGTACTTAGAAGCAAATGATTCATGTCCAATATAACAGATATGTGGGCATATAGGAAAAATCCTTTTTATACATTTTAGAGATTTTAACGGGTGATCAAGCGCGAAACTTGCCACTGGTTTTCGAGCGATTAGGTGCTAAAAACTAGCTAGTTAAGAAAAACGAGTTCCAACTTTCGTATTCATGTAGAATTTTAATTTTTCCAGTTTTATTTATTATTAAAATACATTGGAGAAGAAAATAATCGAACCAATTTGCACAATACAAATTTCTCTATCCAATGTTGTTCAATTAAAGAGAAGAACCGTTTCTGTACCTACACAAGTTCAAAGATCAAAAAGGCCAAATCTAGCCCATTGATGTTCCACATTCAATCTTCATATCGTGCTCAAGTGATTCCATTAATAAATCTCTGGTTGTTGTTGTTTTGTGTTCATCTTCTTCTTCTATTCTTTCTTCTATTTAATGATAAAGCTCGTTTAGGTTTGCTTCTTTTTTGAATAATAATAGATATAACATCAGGTCGCACGCCGCTGCTATTCAAATGTGGTCTGTAAGTAGAACGCGACATACTTATTTGTGGACAAGGGGGTCCAGAGGAGGGTCGGTATGCGGACATGCTTCCTACATTGACGGACGTGGTGCGCAAACGAGGACATCATCATCATCATCATCATCATTATCAAGTTCAGAATATTATCACAGGGTGTCCTCTGACAACGAGACAAATTATGCGATTCATTGTTGAAGAAATCGTGTAAAAATAGAAATCGAATAGTAATAAAGAAGAGTTTTTTTGGTGAAAGTGAAGAAGCGTCGTCGTCTTCGGCGTCGAAATTGGATACGCTCGTATGCGCCTGCAAATTGGCACGTTGCTATTATCCTTGTTAGTAGAACTGGAAAAAAATATATTGATAAAACAACTAAGAGAACAAGAAATAAAAGAGCTTGATTGTTTCTAAAAATTTTTGATATTCAAAAATAATGGTGTTCGTAAATACAAATTATACTTATTAATATAATCAACAATAAAATAATAACAATAATTAATTTAAGTATCTAAAAGGAGGCTACTTAAAAATTATTTTGTTTATGTACTTAAAATCTACACACGCACAAATAAAGGGCGATTTACAAAACATACATACAAAAACTGATCTGTTTTAAGCTTGTGTTTACAACTTTACAAAATATTTATTATTAAATTTCTGCTTATCACATAATCAATTTACAAGAAAACAGGTCTCTACAATTTCGTTAGAAAAAATGGGGAAAGATCAGGGGACTGAAAGCGAAATTGTAGAGACATCGCATTGCTTACACCAGGAAAC
>JAZBHA010000140.1:100536-118210 GCA_037464855.1 Iselma pallidipennis | reverse complement strand
GTTAATGTTACATTTCCCCTGAATACGATTACACAACAATAATTGTTTTCAACTACAGATTTTATATAATTTATAATGAAAAATTGGTTTCGTCCAGTTGATTTGACATATGTTTATTGTACAAATTAAAAACAGATAACACAGGAAGGCTTCAAATTTAGTTGAAAATAAATTGCACTCGTATATCATGTTTTATGACCCAAACGGATCGTTGTTCCAATTTTTCCAAATGTAAATTAAAAGTCAACTGAAATATTGTCAACGGTATAAGGCACATGGGATTTGAATAGAAAAACTCTGGACAATTCAAAAAAAAACCTCTCCAAGACAAATTGTATGGATTTTTTGTTACAACAATAAAAAAACTGATTCATTTAGATTGATAAACTACTGATTGCTTTTAGTTTATTGCAGTTCATTTTCAAACAAATTGCTATAGTAACAGATTTTTATACTGATGAAAGAAAGTTTTTACGTTTTTTTTTATATTCCTTTGTTACTTACGCTTCTATATACAGCCTCGAATGGAATTTCGAACATTTCAATATTCTTATCTTCTTCGTTAGACAAGAGAGTGATTTAGAAGCGAAGTCATTCGCACGAAGAATTCCTAATAGCTTGGCTAAATGCAATTTGAGAAATTTAAGGTAAACGACACGTTCTTGAAACTTGCCACGACACCAACATCACACCAAAGCAACGACATCATGCTCATACTAAATTTCATCTAATTGCCTTCAATACTTGTTTAATTGTTAGTTCATATATTATATTTATACACGTGCAGTTGATTTTATTTTGAATTGTTCTACATACGTTTGGAAAAATGTCCTCGATGGACGATTACAGGCTACTTCATTACATTGAAATTGTAGACTTTCATCGTTAATCGTCATTAAACGGGAACGCTTGTTAGCTCCCAATTAGCGAACGATAAAATTTTATAGAATTCTGTCGCAAACGGTAGTTGGGTGTTTTCGCCCGCCCACAATCCCTTTGTGGTTGTTTCAGCAACAGATGCAATTAAAAACTGAAATAAGACTTCTACTTTTACAACATCGAAAGCAATAAACAGTTGATAGGCAACGAAGATTAAACAAGGAATGGAATACGAACAGGATATTAATCTTTTATTTTCTTTTAGTTTTTTTCTTTTAAAAGCAAAAAGGCTTTTATAAATTGTGAAACGATAAAATCTGATTTAGTTTGACATCATCTGAAAGACGATAGTATCGCTATAGGTCTTGTATGGCGGTATTATCAGCTATGTAATAGGATGTGTTAAATGAAAGTTTTGCGACTATATAGGTGTGTAGAGTTGTACAACAACCGCCCACAAAACAACATTGTTGTTGTCCACAGGTGTGCTAACTTTAAATCACATCGATAAGATACTGGACCCAACATTCGAGTCTTTGTTGTTAGCATACCGGAGACGCCACAAGTTGAAGGCAACAATTTTCTTAAATTAAATTATCTACTATATGCAGCAAAATTTATCGACTATTTATGCCACTGTTATCATGCTATCACATCAGTGAAGAACTACACTATTATAGGTATACGAGTAAACACACTTCCATACATTCATATTATGTTCCGTCTTAGAATATTTCCGCACATGGTTTGGTTCATTGTTACAATAACATAACATTCACGTAGTTTGCATTTTCACATAAATTTTTATTCCGCTTGGAAAAATGCAAATGCATCTGGTGCATTTTTCACACAAATCAACAACCAGAAATGTACATCCACTATGTTAACGTTGGAATTTCAATTATTTCTATACAACGAAAGCAATACTGTAATATTCAGCATAAACCAAAATTTCGAACGAAAAAAATAGCAGTCACCATTTCACCTAACAATATTCTTTAAGTAATCGAAATAACACAGAAAAATTGAAATACTTGTAAACGTTAAAGTAGATAAGCCTTTTTCCAGAATAGTGAAAGAAAACTCTACTTCTTGTTTCGTTCAAGGGTAAAAGTATGGCAAACAGTACAGATTCTAACTGCATGTTTCTCGATCTAGTAATATGTTCAACTTGAAGAATTATCAGATCCAGGTAGACAAATTGGATTCATACTTATAACCGACTCAGTCTCCATTCGATTTGAGCAAATTTCAACTATTCTTTTGCTCAACGAGTTGAGTATTAACCATAACCCAGCCACAAATAAGCAATACACTGGAGGATTAGAATTCTGCACATAGAACCGGAGGCCGATTATAAGCTACAACTGGTAATCCCGATCGTACTCATACCACAATTATTGTAGAACGATCATTATTTTGAATCCAAACTATTGTTGTGTTTGTGCGCGTCCGTTTACATATGCAAATGGAAAGCACTCTCTGATTGTTCTAACACGAAATCCATCAGAACAGTTGAATACTTCATTAGTGTTAATCATGAAACAGTAAAAAGCTCTTCACCATAAAATATCATAGGATGAGATTTTTAATAGTAAATTCATATTACCATCCACCAGGGCAACAAAACAAGCGCCAAACTTGATTTATAGATGTCCGAAACAAAATTAAAACTTTCAACGTTTTATTATTATTATATGATAGCGCGTTGTGCTTTTTCCTGTAATATAACGGAATAATTAAATTACTTGAGAGAGGGCCCAGAAAAAAAAAACCTAACTAACACAAACTGGAGATCATTAATTTAAATCAAAAAATTCTGTATTTATTTAAGCTAAAAATTTTTCGAACAGTTTGAAATAAAGCTTGTCGGGATTTTGTAGGCTTTATGAAGCTCAACAAAATATGCTGTTTGAACATAAAAATTATAAATATCTATACGTTATCCGCTATGCAGATCCGTAGGGTGTCGCACATTAAAACATCACAGATTAATTAAATTTATTGGTTAATTAGAACAGTAGACATGCAAATATGGAAGTGTGTATGCGAAGTGCGTCTGTATGAATATTCAAGTCGCTGCCACCACCGCCGCCACTACCGACCACGATGTGATTTACATGCTAAACTGTTTAGTGGTGGCAAACATTAATAAGCAAATTGTGCGAGGAAACTTAGCGACATCTTGATGGTCGACAAACTTCACAAAAGCAGACAACACTGCCAATACATTCAGCAAGAAGTGGTAGTATAGTAGCAGTGGTGTTGTGCCGCCACCTCGTCGTCGAGGTTTTGGAAATATAAATTAACTTTTAACGTGATTAACGACTACCCCAGACATCTAAATTAAAATACCCGGCACCGTTTTCATAATTCTTGTTGTAATATTCTGTTGGCATAATCTAATTATCATATGGGACTCAGAATCCGTTTAAACAACGATGAATGTGTCCACTTCACGACGGGGGCGTTTCTCTGTTTTTCGGCAATGTGGTTGTTTTATTGCCGCAATTTCGTTTAAAATCACCCAACCTGTCTACTTCCCACATGGAACGTTTAAGAACAACAAACGGCCCGTAAAATGCGTAATATACGGATAGGAAGTCAGATCTTTATAACAACAACAACAAACCGCATCGTTAAAATACAAGAGCTGTATGTGGTGAAGAAGTGTCTCAAATTATTTTTCGACAGAAAATTTGGATCCGATTACACGATCCAATAGGGTTCGATTTCTTTTTTTCAACGTTCGCTTCTCTCTTTTACTGTCTCTAGAGCTCATTTTTTTGGGAGGTTGAATTGAAGCATTGGAAGCATCAGAGCTGAAAATTTGGTCTTTGATAGTTCGTCTTTGACAGATTCTAATAACCGGTCGATCGTTTCAAAATGAATTATGAAAAATGTTCCTGAACCCTTTCTCGATTGAACCGCAATCTTTTCTTTAATAACTTTGTGCAATCATATCATTCAAACCACAGATTTTCGTAGCTCTTTCGTTTCCGTTTCGCAGCAATTTCATTATAAAAGTAATGTTTTAAGCACTAAATGCAGAAGTGTTCAAACACCTCACAGATATTCTACAAATACACACTCCGGAACAGGTACAGTTTTAAGACAATCTCTGTACTGTAGGACACGATTCCTGTTAAAATTTAAACAAAATTAATGATCCAATCAGCCAGGACTTGTTTTAATTTTACGGTTCATTGGAGACAAACAGCAGGTAGAAGAATCGAAAAAAGGATCTCTACTGGACCGTATTACATTTTTGGAATTTCCGTAAAATACGTATATACACTGTACAGTAAACGGAAGAGAAGAATGTTGTTATAGAAGAAACTGGTGGAATTGTAAAAAATTGAAGGCGTGGATCAAGTCAGAAGTGTGACGTCAAGACAAATCGAGTCATCTTGTTGGAGACAGCTGCACCCCTAAACTTCATCTGTTTTCATCTTCGGTGGCTGTTCTCTTGGTTTCATGGATTGCTTATTTTCTACTTCCTACCATAATTTATGTATGAGCTCAAATGGTCTTGAATTTCAAATTAAACTAAGTGTACTTTTTCAATTTTCCACTGTTTTTCACACAAACAAGAAAACAACACACCATTACGAATATAGACTAAATTATTTATATTGTCGTTTCTGTCTAAGGAATATATGAACAATAGTCCTTGTAAGCAGTAGAAAAAAGAATTCAATTTATTTAAATTAAGTCAACTTTGACTACAATTCAACTGTGCCCGGTATGAATACAAAATATTTCAATTAAATATTGCAGTTTTAATAAATCTTTTTCTATTATATTTACCTACTAAAGAAATATGGAAATATTCTCTCAAAAGGGTTATACAAATTCATTTCTATTTCTGAAGTTTGGTAAAATTGTATGTAATACCGATCTGTTAAGTAACTATGTTTATTATCTAAAAAGACAACCCTAATGTACAAGAAAATAAGTCCTTCATCGTTATTAGACTTGCAGCTGCACGAATTCCTGCTTAGAAACTGCAGCTTAGCGTTATGCACTCGGCATGGCATATCTTATTTTAAACTATGGACAAAAATGGTGGATGCGCCGGGAAAGCTACTCGTTGAGATCCCTACCTTCTTTAACATCCTACATACAGGGCCGGACTGAACAGGTATATGAAGAGATTTCTCCAGGGGCCAATGAGCTGAATAACGTTTGTAAGCCACCAACAACCTGTCAGGGGATTATTTTTTCCTTATCTTATAGATTTCACCCTGTTAACGTATAATGACTATTAAATCTTCAGTCGTGGGCAACGTGGAAACCGCATTCTACAGTTCTTGTTAATTTTGCCAATCCACATTTCTATCTGTTTTGCAAAAATATCACTAGTGATTTCCTTTGCCTTTTGTGGCCTTATGTTTTATCGATCTATGTCATATGAAAAATTGGAAAAATTAAAATAAGGTACATTGCAGGAAGTTTAATCTTGGAAAACTGAGAAAAAAGGCACAAATACTTACAATTAATTAGAATTAGGAAAAAAGAGAAGCCTAGACAATTTGTTATCGAAAACGTTTGTATCAATTTATCATAATATAGTCTGTATTTCAAACACAGAAACCTTTTCATTACAATAAATGATAACAGTCCGAAAATTATTACACGGAATTTGTCCTTGTAGTTGACAGTGGTGGACTAGAAAGGGGAACTTTCAGGGTCAAGTATAGACATTCCCGGGGGCTAAAGTAAGCGAGTTCGGCCCTGGTAGTTGATTTCTGTATCTAGGACGGCTAGGAGCTTTGTGTTTTGTATTTAATGGAGAATTATTTTAACCAATTAACAGTTTAATCTTTAATTCTACGGAAATATCTTATTGCGACCCGGCAACTTTCTAACAAATAACGGTTATTCCGAATCAATTTGTAGAGTTTCGTAGATTTCGTTATAACCGACTTTTAAAGTATTAGTGCAATGTTTTGAATATTTCCTCTTATTATTGGTGTTTGTGTGTCACTGGTAAATAAAAAGACACTACCATATAGGCAGCGACAGATCATAGAATAGATAAAAAAGACAATTTTTTGGGCCTGTTGCGTAAGCACAATTCTGTGAATTTTTTGAAAATGTGTTTACAGTCGACTCTCTGTAGTTGCAAATTATGTATTATAATTAGTGCCCGGATAATCTCTATGTCTTAGGACCGGTTAGGGCTTAATCCGTCACTGTACTTAGGACATCATGGATGGCCTCATCTCTCTTTATTCCACAACATCCAAACTTACTGTAATCAAAAGAGAAAAACCAAGCTATTAGAATTGATTAAAAATCATGGTGTGTTATAAGACCTACCCTTTTAATGAAGCTCTGCGATAAGGCTGATGACCCTGGATGGTAGTGGTCCATGATTTCACCATAAGCACTTGCACTGATTCACATACAACACAACACAACCTCCAAAACACAACTTGCAATTTTCTTGATATTCACTCATCGAATGTCTCAAAAGAACACTTGTAGCAATAAATCAAACAAAGGACATTATATCACTGTATTTCGTACGTATTATTGTTATCAAACACCAAGAAACTTGCTGGTGTGTTGATAAGAAAATTTTCGCGCGAACTGTGACGCATGCGTGTTTAAGCGGAGCCGATTCCGGTTTATAGCTGCTACCCGGATGGAATTTTGACAACTGACAACTGTCAAAAAATCGTCTAGTTGTCAAAATGGCACGTCAGCAACAAGAAGACGAGTTATTTGAAATTAAAAATTTTTATTATATCGGGAATTATCAGCAGTGTATAAATGAAGCCCAAAAACTACGAAAAGTAAATAAATCAATGGTATTTATATTATTATTTTATGATTTTGTTGTGTTTTGTTTTGTAGCCATCAAGTCCTGAAATTGCCATCCAACGTGACATATTCACTTATCGTTCTTATATGGCACAAAATAAATTTCTAGTTGTACTTGAAGAGATTTCATCCACATCACCAGATGAAATCCAACCATTACGGTTATTAGCTGAATATCTATCATCAAAACAGAAACGTGAATCAATTCTAACACAATTAGATCAGAAAGTATTAACAAATATCGAACATGATATATTAGCACTAGTTGCTGCTACAATTTATATTAATGAAGATCGAATAGAACAAGCTTATCGTGTATTACATACATCTGATAGTTTAGAAGCTACAGCTTTTATAATTGATATTCTATTGAAACTGGATCGTATTGATTTGGCTCGAAAGAAATTGAAAGAAATGCAAGAGAAAGATGATGATGCTACATTAACACAATTAGCACAAGCTTGGATCAATACTGCATCTGTATGTCTATTAATAGAATCTTGATATTGTTAATTATTTCCGAAAAATTTTAGGGTGGTGATAAATTACAAGATGCTTATTATATCTATCAAGAACTAGTAGATAAATATGGAGCAACACCGTTATTACTCAATGGACAAGCTGTAGCTTTTATTGGACAAGGCAAATATGAAGAAGCTGAAGCTGCTTTACAGGAAGCTTTAGATAAAGATGCTAACAATCCTGATACACTTATCAATTTTATTGTTTTATGTAGACATACAGGAAAGGCTCCAGAAGTATTAATTAGGTTTTATTTTTACTAATTTGCGAATTAATGAGTGTTTTTTTCCGTGTTTTAGATCACAAATCGGTATTTGTCGCAGTTAAAAGATGCACATCCCGATCATCCTTATATTAAAGATTTAAAACAAAAAGAGAATGAATTTACTAGAATTATACAACAGTATGCTCCAAGTGTTGCAACAATTCCAGTTTAAATGTATTCATGTCAAATTTAAAATGATTTTTTTTAAATAAATAATGTTAGTAGATGAGCGAGTTTTAAATAGCGCGCCTCGATTTAGTTATTTTCGTGATACGGTGTTGCCTAACCTGGGTAGTTTTGGTTCCCTGTCTATCTAGCGCTTGTGACATGAAAATTGATGCAAACATTTGCGTAAAACATGTTTTCACAAGAATTAGCTCCGAATGAAATGCGAGATTTGATAACACTCTACGAATTGTATTTTTCAGGAACACAACACTGTTAGGAGAAATATTTCAGTTGGTTGAATGTCAGTAGTCAAGGTGCAGGACACAAGCTCTACATACCGACAATATTTTGACAGTTCCAGTGACAGTTATTTAAATAAAAACCGGTATTTTGTGAACAGTTTTTCCGAGATTTTCTCAATTTTTCTTTGTTTTAGCGAGACTTTTTAGTGGAAAATGTCTGGTTCTGTATCAGTGCAAAATGTTGAAAATGATTATCACAAATATTTACATAATAACCTATTATTATTGAATAGAGCTTATCCACCATCTGAAGAATTCCTGCAAGTCTTCAAATTGAATATGTTTCGTAAAAACAATAAGAAAGCTTTTCAAGAAGTCGTTTATTATCTATTTGAAATCATTAATCCGAATATAATTCGTGAAAAAATCACAGCCTGGCCACTATTAGATCGTGAATTAGAAGACAATTTTCGTAAAGAAGTTCTATTGTATGTCAAAGAAATACGTGACAAATATCAAGATTTCAATATACCGAACATAATGGTATCACATCTGATATCACCAGGAGGTCTAATTTTTGTCAGATTTGTGTATAAATTGTCCCAATTTGCTATTTTTCAATATATGAATAGAGCTGGATTCTCTGATGAAATCCTACGTCCTATCAAATATAAAAAGGACAATGAAGAGATATCAAATTTGTGTTTAAAGAACTTCAAACAAAAAACGATTAATTTGAAGACAGAGATCCAAACAAATATAGAACGATTTGAAGAATTTAAAGGGAATAGTGTGCAAAAGGCTAAAGAAATTACCCAACAAATGAACGAATTGAAACAAGATTTACGAAAACAGGAAGACTTATATAGAAATCAAATAGAAAATACAAATATCAATATTAATTATGAAACAATTCAAACAAGACTAGATAAATTGGAAAATGGTGTTAGAACTTTAGAAGAAATCTCAAAATTAATAGAATCTTGTCAAATTGTTATGTCGAATCTTTTAAATGGTAATTGTGTATTGAAATTTGATCAAAACGATTTGAAATTATCGAAAAATCTACCAATTACTGATGAAAATGGTCAATTAAATTTACTTCAATTATTCAATAATTTTAAATTGTTACTTCATCAACAATTAAAGGATTTACCAAATTTCACTAGTGATCAAATTATTCGAATGGCAAGTGTTATAGAAGAAATGCGAAATATTTACAAATGTATTGAAGAGAATCATTTGAAAAAAGACGGGGCTTTAGAGGAAATTGCTGGGAAAATGGATACATTAAAAACTTGTTAGCAGAAGCGGACCCAGGTATTTGGGGACGCGAAGTTTATGTTTCCTTAAAGGGCCTCTCTGTGATGTATACCAAAAATGTGGTGGCTTGTATTGTCACGTTTAAGCCTCAGGGGGCCCTACAACTTAAGCTTCATTAGCTTTTCGGTGAATCCGCCAATGTTTGTTACAATATCTTTGTCTATTATATTATATTGAAATTATTATATTTTTTGTAAGGTAATAAAAACAAGTTTTTTCTTATTTGTTGTACAATTTAACGTAGTTTTGGTATTCGAGAACGTCTTCTTTTGAACCCAAAACTATAGGTGACCTTTGGTGGATTTTTTGTGGTGTTATGTTTAAAATATCACCAGTTCCACAACATGCAAGTCCGCCAGCATGTGTTACAAGATATGCCATCGGGAAACATTCGTATAGTAATCGTAACTGAAAACAAAAAAACAGCATTATTAAATTAACTTTAATTTGTGAGGGCACATTCTAAGTCCTTAGCTCCGCCTGTCGAATTAACGAATATTTCAGTTTTTGAAAAAATTCGTTGATTTTGTTCGCGTACAACGTTGCGACTTTTGCGTTACAAGAACCGTTGCGTTCTGTTCGCTTTTTCTTGATTGCTAAGTAAGTGATCAATTGGCCATTTGCTTAGCAAATATCTCTACTGCTTTTTAATGCATTACAACAAAAGACTTTGGTATACGAATTAACGAACGTAGCGGATTAACGAAATTCTACCGTAATTGACAAATTCAAGACTGGCTAATTGTAAGTATTTTAGCCGAAATCAAGTCTGCCTTCATTATAGATTTGTCCACAAACCTAGAATGACGGTTTTCCTACCGAATTCGAGGTTTCCCAAGTGGGGTTCCATTGGAATTGATTAATAAAATATTGCGCCAAAAAAAGGGTCGGCTGTTAAATTTTAAATTTACCTTGCCTGTTGGATTTTGCGTGGTCGCTGGATATATAAAAATGCCTCCATATTTAATAGTTCGATGTACATCAGCAACCATTGAACCAACATAACGTGCATTATATGGTTTCGTTTGATTTGATGGATTCTTTTTCTCTTCAATATATTTTTTTGTTGCTTCATCCCAATACATCGTATAACCTTCATTAATTGAATAAATCTTTCCTTTTGTTGGTATTTGATAATTGGTTTCAGTTAGAATAAATTCACCAATTGTTGGATCTAACATAAAACCATGTACACCATGTCCAATACATATAACTAACATTGTTGCACTACCATAAAGTGCATAACCGGCAGCAATTACATCTGTACCAGATTGTAAGACTTCATCACGTGTCGGTTTTTTATTGCCTTGTTTTTTCATTACAGCAAAAATCGATCCAATTGATGCTAAACAATCAATATTTGATGAACCATCAAGTGGATCAAAATAAACAACATAAGATCCTTTCTTCTCCTCCTCAACCTAAATATTTGTCTACTAGTAATACCTGATTTAAATTAATTACTTATTTTGAATCATACCTCAATAACTTCATCGTTTTCTTCGGAAACCATATAGGCAACACTATATGATGATTTCAACAGATTGATAAACAGTTCATTAGCGAGGACATCAAGTTTCTTAACTTCTTCACCTTGCACATTAGTCTGATCTGCAGTTCCAAACCTAACAACAACCCAAATTTAATAATAAAATCAACAAAAACCATTTCATTACTTACAGTTGAGTAATACCGGCTCTTCTAACAGCACTACTAACAGTTTTTGCAGCTGTTTGAATCGCTGCTAATAATTGTGATAATTCACCGGTAGCTTGTGGTACTTTTTTCTGTTCGGATAAAACGTATCTTGTTAAAGTCATACAATCAGAATCTATGCCCCTTAGGGCTGATTGGGATTGATTTGCAGACATGACCGGCTTGTAGTGAAGCTATTTTAGAACTGGCAGCAACAATGTTGACCTTTGAATTCTAAAATTTCCTATACAATACTGGATAATAAAAAAATAAAATCAACAACAACATTGAACAGTCAGTGACGTTTCACTATCCAATGGCTGTCATATTATTGCTACTACCTTATCAAAAAGGTCGAGGCCTAAACAATTTTATCTCTGTTATCATATTGTGGTGAAAGTGTTTTTTTTTCTCAATAGCAATGATAATCAAGTCTACTCTTCTGTAATTTATAAAATAAAAATTTATTGTTATTTAAACACTATTATCAATATTACTGTAATAATATCGAAATGTAGATAAAAACATAATTGTAAATAGTTTTGGTAAATCAGCAAGTTTTCAAGCATTTCCTTATTGACAGCTTTGTTATTGATTCATTAGAGAAATCCACGATAGGAATCTATACATATGTGGAATATTTTCGGGAATTTATAACTAATTAAAGTCTTTTACCATCGTTTAGCCGGAAAAAAGTCCGTACCTCGAGCAGGATTCGAACCCGGCATCTTTCAATTGCCGGTTGACTGCACTGACCAGTTCAGCGTTTTTAATAATTTTGAATTATATTTCAGTTTTGACATGATTTTTCGCCAGTTTTCTTTTAGTAAAATCCTCATTCGTATCTTTAGAAAAGCATCCTTCAGTACATTCGAGATAATAGAGAATCTCTTCAATAGATGGCACCTATTTTATGTAACGAAAAATATTTACTTGTGAAGTAATAGATAACAGTAACATAAATTATACATCATTTGAATGAATTAACATGTTTATCATCTAAAAATAGAATTATTTAATGATACGACAAATGTGGGAATTGTGTGTTGATTTTGGTGGATGCGCCGGGATAGAATCCGTTAAAATGCCGATTTTACCAAAGCTCCCCAAAAAAATACAGAAATTAGAACGATTTCCTTCCATATCTATCTATCTGGGACACTATATAGGATAACATATTAGCTTTAGTTCCGTGTTCAATTTACATAATGCTATAAAACTGTTAAATATTCCTTGTTTGCATATTCTGGCACGATATGTATGTGTAGCTAGGGGGAATTGTACTAAAGTACATATTGGTTTGAACCAGTACTAACTACTTACAATTGATAAATTCGTTTCTATATTTTATTGGTTGTAAGTAGAATTTATGAATCAGCATAAATTTTGTAAATGATTAATCAAACCCTATTTAACAAAAAAATGTTTGTGGAATAAAAATCACATATATAATGACGAATTGGGTGTTGCCCCTAGAAGAAATTTACTATTTTTAATATTTTCAAATAGTTTATGATAGTTAGGATAATCGTGATCTTGACCTAGACTTATAAAATGGAATTAAGAATTGTAAACGGAAGTCTTTGTTAGTGCAATAAATTACATTCAATTTATGTAGTAAATACTGAAAGAAAAACAGGAAAAGGAGAAAAAACACACTGGAAACATTTAGAATTCCGCCCCATGTCCACATTAGCCATGAACGTAAATAAATCATAAACTAGAGGGTCGGCAAAATCAGCTTACTGTGTAGTTTATGGAATTGCGGTCCGTGCTAGAGTTTACGGGGACTAACAGTTTTTCTATCAGTACTACCACTACAACCATCAACATCATTTAAAAGCATTCACCGATCGAATCCATCATCATCATTCCCGATACAAAATTTATGAAGGAAGTTGTTGTTATTGTTGTTGTTGTTGTTGTTGTTGTTGCTGGCGAACTAAAAAGGACGCCGGATGGTTTCTTATTTTGTCTTTGATTTAATGTGAATTAAAATGGAAAGGGCCGGAATTGAAAAGATCCTGAACAAAGCAATGTTTTGGGGCTGCGGCGGGGCGCGACGCAATGCGCAAGCCGGGTGCAGTAGAGATCGATGCTCGCCGCCGCCCGACGTCGGTCTGGGTCGCTGTCGGTCGTTCACCTGCCTTCAGCTCCGGACTCACCCCCGGATGTACGCCAAAGAACTCAGTGTCGCAGTAAATGACGTCTACGCTATATTTCCGCATTCGTATATAATTACTATATATATCTATAAAAAGGACACTCTATTGAGTCATATAGACGACAGTATCATATAAAAGGTTTTATTATCAAGCAAACAAACACTTTGATCAGTTGTCGAGATTACAAATTTCCGAAATACGTAATCAAAATATTGGTGCATTACCAACGAGAAATAAACAACTCTGAATATTTAAAAAGAAAAACAGTCAACATAATGTAAATATTTTTTTAATTATTCAGCACTTCGGTTGAAACAACTTCATAAAGAACCAATTAAGCAACCATCGGAGATTTCGATTTTTTACTTGGTTTTCCCATCGGGAACTTCAAGTATAAATTTCGCTTGATGTTTTTATTGTTCTGGTGGTGGGGGTTGCAGTTCCGGGTGGTTATATTTCCGGGTGTAGCGTAGCTATTATTACAAGTGAAACGTAATACATCAGCCCGGACAAGGTAAGGGTAGTAACCTTACCTGCAAATGGTTTTAGTGATTACACGTTGTAACCTTTCTAGCGTGTTTCTAACAACAATCATTCATGTATAATCTGAAAATATTTAAAATTCACAAATAACACACAAAAATAGGTATATGTGGGTTTTCAGTTCATATTGATATTTTCTATGTCAAAACATAATAGAAGAAAAGAGGTATTTTTATTATTTAACGTAAAAATTGATTTAATAAATTGAATTTCTTTTTGCAATTTTGAACGAGACTCATCTGAAAAGTACATTTCTTTGTAAGCAATATTTTAAATGTCAACATACAGAGATAAACTTAGACGTATTGTAAATTCGTAATAAACTTGAGAGCTTCGATTCCGATATTTTATTGCTAAAGAAAAATGCTATTTCTGTGTTTACAATTGTCGACTTGGCTATTTGACTATAAAAAATGTTACAATTTTTGTTTTTTGTAAATTTTGAAATGATCATTTAGAGTCTGTCAACAATGTTAATTTTCATGAATATCAACATTTTAAAGTGGAAGAGAATTAGGGAGGCGGTCGCATCTGGAGGAGCGCAGCAGGTGCGATATGAGCCATAATTTACGTTCCCTCTTCACTTTAATTACACTATATACTCGTTAAGTCAAGCAATTAGAACTGTACAATAGCTTTATAGTGGTAGTGTATTACACCACTTGACATAGGCATAGTTACTGAACGAAATTTAACCAGTTTTATTACAACAATAGAAACAACCAGAATCACACAGTTCTTCCAATAGTGATAATGAATGGTTGCGGTGATAAAAGATGAATTTCAAATTCACGAAATAATAAAACAACAATAAAAATAGCGACAATACTGTAATCAAAGAAGGTATCCTGTTGTAAATTATTCACAACAAGCCGTAAAGATTAAAAATAAAAGCATTCTAGAGTTGTATTGTACTTCTAGAGGTTTTTACTGAAAATCTCGCAGTTGCAATTACTGCACCACTTGCCGTCGTTCTATAATGACTTTCAGTTTTCAAAAATATAATCTTTGATAATTAAAAAATCCTTGACCTTTATAAATTTTCCAAATCTTCAATAAGAACTGATGACCTTATCATATAGGTAGCTAATTTTAGGTGTTCGTATACGAAATTATCACAAATCACGAGAATTTTCGCCCGGCGCCTCCACCATTTTTACAAGTCGTGCCAACACGTGGGGATATACATATATCATTAAAACTTTTAATTATTAACTTCTCTAGTTTAAATTAGAACAGTTTGCTTTATTTTTGAGCATATTATTGATTGAATGGGTAATTTTCATTGAATCAGCAGAAATTTGTGGAAACCTGGATTAATAATGGAATTATTACGGGAAACTTTATAACAGTCACCGTTCAATACTTATGACGATTTTTAGGCTTTTTCCTTTGAATTTTCGTATAAATATAAAATGAAAATAATAAAAGTAGTGGTTTTTGAAAATGCACATTGTTCCTGTATAAAAGATTACAAAACAAAGTACAGAAAATTGCCATCATTGCAAATCCTTCACGAACTAGTCGTTGTGACGGTAGAAGAATTTATAGCCGAAACTATAAACAGATACTTTCAAGGGTTATTCACTGCAAAAATAAGTACAAAAAGATGAATACACACAATATGCTACAAAGCAAACTACGTAGGGAGAAGATGAAGAATATATAAAAACAACAAAACTGACAAATGTCTGTAATGCTGCTAGTCGATCTCTAAAAGATTGAGCGTATTTTGTAGCATTAATTCACTCGAGTAAGTGCAAAAATATGGATATAGTTATGGTTTGTGGAATAAAAATTATAGTATCTAACTCTTTTTTTATTCTTTATAATGTTTGTGGAGTTTAACAAGTACAGATCTCCACAAATTTATTAGAATATTCTAACTAGATATAATATTAATTGTAGTTTTAGGAGAGTATAGTGCTATAACCATAAAGTTTACACAACAAAAACATCGAAATATTTCATACAACACTATATAACTAGATAACAGATTCATGTGTTTTGATATCTTTCTCCATTTCCTCTATATGTATCAAGCGACATTGTAAACTGAATAAAAGGTGAACAAATAGTTGTTTATTTTGAAGAAAAATGTTCGAATCTAATAAATACAAACCTGTTTTCTTATTAATTCTTGTTAAACTAATAGACAATGTATTTTCTCATAGCAAATTAACAATAAGTGTTGTAACGTTTTCTTCAATGCAACAAAACAAATATTTACAAATTTTATTCGTATTCATTTTACAATAAATATTTACAGCTTTAATGTGAATGGTGAATAGAACTATTAAATTGTATAATTGAATAATAAATATCGTATACTGAATTATATTCAACAAAACGACGTATCTTTTTCTTAAAGGATTAGAAGTCGGGATTGGAGAAATATCAACCATATTGATGTAAATATAAATAAATTATATTGGAAAACAGTGAAGGAAATCACATAAAGACTTAAATAATCAATTATTATAAATATGGTAGAATGGAGATTTATTGGTTTGTAGTAAAAATATAATTGATTAGAACCAATAGAAAATCTTATTGCAATATCTAATACAGCTAATATTATAAAAAAATTGATTTTCATAATAATTTAACTGCAATAATATCTTAACAAAATTGAAATTTGGTGGTTCTATAATTTTCGATTGATTATCCTGCAAAATTTAGGATTTTCATTATTAATTAGTTAATTAAAACGAACAGTAACAAGCATGTTATACTTACTGGAAACTCATTAAAAAGCTTATCCTGAACATTGTCGATTATCAATTTAACCAAAAAAATATCACTTCTAGTTTCAAAATTAAACGAAAAAGATAGATAGATTGATGGATAAATTCTTAAACGATTATTATTGTGTACAGCGCTTCTAACAGGTAAAACATTACTAATATGTATGTGTCTACAATGTTTTGGATCAATCATAATACATGACGTGTACCTTCTTTGCTGGACAATTGAATTGTCAGTCATTTTGCTTCTTTTTCAACAAATCCGGATGCGTACAGTAATTGATATTCTTGGTTAAAAGTAAAAATACGAATACGCGATAATTTGGACGGTTCTGCCCAATTTTATCGAAATACTGAGTAACTGCACGCAAAAAAAACACAATTTCTTTATTCAAATGAATTTCCTGTGTCCCTTCTGTTTGTTATTGATGAAAATGAAAATGATAATTTGAAAAATCGCTATTTTGTTTGTATTTAATTTGAACGTATTTTTTATGTTGGCTTTCCATCAAAATCTGTCTTTCCAATTATTATTATTAAGAATTCATCATTGTTCTGTAGAGATTCGTACAAATAAATGGAAGAAAGGTATATTTATAGAAGTTGTCCGTGATTAAATTATTTGTTCTTTTATCAAATTACATTCTGTCGTTACTATCGTGACAGTATCGATTGTTGGCTTTTATTGAAAACTCGTAGCTAACAAGATACGGTGAATATTCATTCTCAGAGATCTTATTGTTTATATGTATGTGTTCTTCATCAAAACTCATCTAGTACTCTAGAGTAGTTTGCAGTAAATTACAGAAACTATAAACATCCATCAACGTCTTTGCCAGAAGCAAATTTAATGGATAAAATGAAAATTTCCTAAAGTAACACAGTAATTGGTATCCATCTAATTGCTTCAATTCAATTTATTGTATCAAATTACTTCTAATAATCTTTTGCATCTTTTCTATTTATTCATGTTATTCATATTTCCTTTAATATTTGATGCTTCTTGATTACATCCTCGTCTCTCCCTGAAATTACTGTATATTTTACTAAATTTTATTACCATTATTTTGCTGAAATAGCTAACACGATTCAAGCAACTTATTTGATAGAACGTGCATTTGCGAAAATGGAAACGTCGCTCGAAGCGAAATTCAAGGGGAGTTCCCTGTTTCCCGGGTATGTTAATGAGCCAGTTATAATGCACAACGCACATAAATCCAATTCTCTACCAGATACTGAAGTTTTGCCACCATTCTGTTTTGATCCGTTCTCTAAACAACTAAGATGGAACGC
>JAZBHA010000140.1:75636-100469 GCA_037464855.1 Iselma pallidipennis | reverse complement strand
ACGAAGTTATAGGTATGAACTCTGGAATTCTATCGCAAATATTTTTATTTGTGTGTGTGTGTACAAAACGAATAGAAAAGATAACAGGATACATCCACCTTTTCTCCCTTGTTGTAATTACACCCAGGGGTAATCATATTTTGGTGGTATCATGAAATGTTGTTATATAGAAAGGAGAAAAAAGTCGAAGAGATAAACTGAAGGGGATATTATTTCTCACTCTACTATACTCCTAACTGTAATAAAATCGACAGACGGAAACACAAAAACAACATTTAGACCCTACTACCCTTTTATTAAATTTTTATGTAGAGAATTCATTCGTGAGAGTGCCAGTCGACAACGATATAAGAGGGATTAAATAATTAAGGTGTCTATCAGCAGGTCCTTGCATCAACAGAGGAAAAACTCCACGTTCAAGTACTTACGCTAGATAATTCTCCACAAACATTGTATAATATTTATAACGTTCGACAATACTTTATTGCTTATTTTTTTCTCCACATCTCCCTCGACAATTTCTCAAAGCAAATAAATATCGGCTAATTTTTTAATGTAGTTTCAGTACAAAAGATTTTTAGGTTTGAATAAAACGAAAAATTCTCCATTACTATCACACTCTGCTGAAATCGTCCCATATAAATATTTGAATATCTCCCCTATAACCCTCTAGAGACCCATTTGGGTGGGTGGAACGTTAGGTAAGACGTGTAAAGATGTCCAACCCCTCCATCAACTTCCCTGTACACAAGGAAAAGGGAATACGTGAAAGGGAAGTACCGCAGTAATAAAAAGGGAACGGCGTTGGTGAGGAAATTGTGCTTATCCTTGGCAAATCGATACACAGCAGGGATTGGTTGAAGAACCATATAACAGCACAAATGTCTATTTGACTTTATCATAATGAGAAAATTGTCGTATGACGAATAACAAGAGAATTTAATTTTACTACAATATTCATGAAATGATTATTGGAACTTTATAGTTTGCGATTCTTTTATTCGATCTATTGAAGTGTAATAATTTGTTGGTATTGTATAATCTTGTGTTTTTGAGTCTCTCACAGGAATTCATGTTGTACGTCGCACCCTTGTATTCCTGTGGTACTGTGCCCGGATTCCATAGCAACCCCCAACTTGGCAAGATAACGTCGAACTGAGCACTTATTCTGAAAATGTTCTCGGGGACCTGTCACCTTCTACTAGAGCAATTTTGACAAATTACATATTGACTATACACTACAATAAAAACAATAAAGCTCACACCATCATTATAAGTTTTGCGGAGTGAATAATGAACACAAAAAACTTGTAAATGTGTAGGCTTATATTTTCATTATACGCACTATTCACCTGATAAGGGTCTTGTGGAATAGACAACCGATTGGAAATAAATTACATTCCAAAATACCAATAGAATGTTGTCCGAAGCTGCTATTTCCGTCTTTACATTAATGAATTTTCGGTGTGGCAGAGGAAACAGAAAGCAATTAAACCACTGTGTAGTAAAATTCCTGTTATAGACGTTTCGATGTCTCTACTTATGGTTATAACGACTTCAAAATTGTTCGAATTGTTTAACAGAATTGTAGAGAATTACTAAATTCACTTGTCTCTAATTATCTTAAAATATACGCCACTGGGCAATTTATTAATCCATGAACAACAATCACGCACATAACAGAAAATAAAATCGAAAAAAAATTGGTATTGTTGAATAGCGGACAAACAATATACGGTGTCTGGTGTAACGTTTTGGATAAAATATTATTGATTTTGAATTTACACAAAAATTCTCGATTTAATTCTATCTTTCCAGTTACCAAAGGAAAAACCAATTACATGCAACACATTAGTAGTGATTTAAAGTGTTTTCTCGGTCGTTCGGAAAACGATTAAAAAAAAACGCTTAGAACCAATCTACATTACAATTGTTCAGACTTGTTATCTTTCATATAGCACACGAAAAGATGCTAAAATCATTGCGTTATTTTAGTACGTAGTATATGAGTTCTCTATGGATATGCGCCTAGTAAATAAACAACGAAATTTAAACTTTCATTTATTCCGCAAAGTTATTTCAAAAGTAAATATTTTGTACCGTAATTTAGAAAATCCTTATTTGTTTTCCACTAAAACTCAAACAAGTTTTAATTGTTAATGCAAAACTAACGAATTTTTTGTGGGGGTTGACTTTGAGTTTATTATTAATATTTAAGTTTCTAATCCAGAACCAAAAAGTATACACTTCTTTATGCAATATTTATTAAGTAAGTTTCGATAATTTTTCATCATAAATCAGACGACAGTTATCCATCCGTCTTCCACACAGTGTTGGGTGAAAGCAAGTAATCTACATTTCTAATATCCGGAAATTGACTAACAACAACCGAATATATTGAAGTCAAGTTCATTTTTTACTGCTGATGGGGGGCTTTTTGCTGTTTAGGTATAAGTATTTAGGTACCGCCGAAAAGTTAAGAGGAACGTAATGTCGAAAATGGTAAAAAAGCAAAATTAAAATGTATTTTTTTTCCTATAGTCATTTAAGATTCGTGTATAGATCCTCAAAGGATACCGTTTCTTTTTTGTATGGACCTTATAAAGTATATACTTTTATCAGCCCGTTTTGCTTTAGCCTCTTCTTATTTTAAGGGCTGTAAATCTACGTGCATGAATGGTTGCAGCGATCTGGCAACTCAGCACAAGGCTGGGTCTCTGTTATTTTATCGACCCGGGGAGTTTTGTGGAGTCAACAGCACGAGACCAACTGTACACAATTGTATACAATGATGCCAGCCTTGACACGAAGTAACCGAGTAAACTTACACTGAGAGTTGCTATACTCTCTAAACGGCTCTAGGACGCCCTTTACAGAAACTACTTGTCCTACATTTTCTTTTTAAATTCCTAAAGGACGAACCTTGTCTTACTGTATCATCATGTGGCTTTCAAATAGATTGTCGTTTTTTCGTGTTTCAAAGAGGAAGAAAAAAATATTGAATCTTAACATATGAACAGGATATTGAAGTTGTTGCTTTTATTTTGTGAATAAACTCCATGACATGATTGACAATTTAAATAAAGAAATTGATTTGCAAAGATATCTGCAGGGGTGTTATTTATTTTTCGGGGAAAAAAATGTTGTTAGATATCGTTGTATACACGTGCATATTTTTTAATTTCACAGATATCCTGCAATGTAATTAACAATATTCCACCAGAGAATTTCCACCATCTGTATGTCGTTATACACCACCACGTTCCTGGTCTGAAATGCCCGAAGCTCCACTTGTTTTTGTGCCACTCTACGGTGGCTTTAATTCTTTCTCAAATACAAGTAAATATTATATTTAACAAACAGAACTACAAAAACTCCCAACTGCCATTTATATTATACGGGCATACAGGTAGCGAAATAATAATAATATTAATAATAATGAAAATAATTCAATGACAGCTGATCATTGGACAAGTTAGATTCGTGACGTAAGCAGCAGATGGTTGTTGACTGATGTTTCTGGGCGAAGGGTGTGTATATACCTTGGATTTTTGGTAAAAGAAACCGTGGAAACGTAGAGATGAGAATTTTAAAGTTTTTGTCCTTGGCAATTTCTTTTCTGTCTTTTTTTTTAATCCACCCCAGGTAGTTCGAAGGAGAGAACCTGAAATAATATACATTATATGTGTATTTCGTTGCCTGTGGAAATATACAACAACAAAATCAGATAGAAGCGAAATTACCAGATAAAGAACGTATTTTTTTGTGTAGGTACCCAACAATACTATTTCACTTATCTGCCTTTCTGCTTATATATATAATATATTTCTATATTTACGTCGAAAATATTGGAAATTCGTTTAACATATACATATACATATAAATGGAAATCATTTTTCAAATAATTCTACAGTTCGTTTCGTTTTTCACTTCAGAAAGTTTTGCACATTTCAATTTCAACTCAACGAATATCAGAAACATTAAGGCAACTTTATCCCATTTTTTTAAAACAGCCTGTTGTCCTAAATAACGAAAAAATATATCTAACAACAACGATAATCATGATACCGACAAATATTTTAGGAGCAGTGGCGGAACTAAGCATTTGAGACTTATGTTTTGTAAGGGGTCCTCCTGTGACATACACCGACAAAAACATGAATCGTATTATCAAGCTCAAACTTCAGAGGGCCCTGAAACTTTAAAGTTCATTAGTTTCATAAAGGATACGCCACTGTTTAGATGAGTAGATATATATCACTTAAAACTACATACATATCATATTGTAAACTTTGCTATAATCTGAATTGCCTGACGAAATATCAAATTAATTGAGATCCAGGATTCTGACAGCACATTGCATGATCAAACCGAAGGGGTTTCAAATATTTAACCATCTAAATTCGACATGTAATCGAGTCGGACATTGGGTAGCCAGGCAATTTTCCGGAACATCCTCTAGCTACCCTACCGATAGTAAATAATGGAATTCGTCCTGAAAATGTGTATAACTCTACCCGAACGAATTCCGTATGTTTATTTAGGTATAAAGGATTAGATATTAAACAATTGAGGAAGAATATTTTTAGAACTGATAATAATTTTAGTGAAACTACACACACAAATGCATCGTTATCATTTCACCTGATCGGATTTAATTTGTTGTTTATATATTCACATAGATGTGTTCCTGTTCCTAGGAGGGAAAATTTATTGATTCAGTACTGTTGTTTGGATAAATGGATTGGTTGCCGAGTAAATTTGCACATTTGTTTTATATAATATAACATGGAAATTTAGTGGGTTCGTGCTGGCTTGACATTGAACTCGATCCGATAACACAACCACTGTGAGGGTGGCACTTTGATATGACCTTATCGTACACTAGGGTTTCTACTGACAATGAGAAACTGATTTTATGTAAAATAATTTCAGATACTTTTGTATTTTGTTTATTTTCCTGACAATATTTCTGCCCGAAAAAACATGTTTCTAAAGATTAAAACCTCATCGAAACAATAAAAACAATTAATTTCATTAACTTTTAATGGTTTTTAAACTCCATCGACATTGTCAATTTCCAAACAGTTTATAAACAGTGATGGAAGTTACGAATTTACAAGTAAACTTTCCAAAATCTTATGTCGCCACATTGAGATTCATAATTGATGGTGGAGGAGCCAGGTGGACGAAAACAGCTATACATACATACATATGTATAGCTGTGTGTGTGTGTGTATGTTTTTTTCTCTTTTAAAAAGATGTGAGGCAAGCAGCTGTCATGGCACATGCCTCCACAACCTCAAGATGCACCTAATTCTTCAAGATGTCGTGTTCTAACCTTTTTATCGTTGATTTCGTTTACCTGTGAAGCAATAATATAGACTCAAATGTAGAACCTTTGAGCCGAAGAAAAAAGGAACCTCACGGTAACAACACAAAGATCGATAGCTGGCAGATGTTGAGAGATAAAAACTAAAAACTGTCCCAAAAATTGATATTTTCAAAAAAAATCGACTAACAAAATTGAAATAAATTTTTATATACGTTCTGCTTAATTTCCGGAATGGTGTTATAACCTTCTTTGATTCAAAATGCTGATGCGAAAACCCTTTTTAGCACCCTGGATCGAATCAGTTTAATAGAATTCGTTAAGTTAACAATACGTGACCGTATCCCATATGCCGAATTTTATGGCACATGAACATGAAAAATGCCGTTGGTAAAAAATTAAAATTGTGGGTTGTCTGTATAGGAGGTATAAAACCTTCAGACCACACCATATGGGATATGGGATTTCGAATATAGGTCGCCACAAATTACCTATTGTACCAGTATGAACAAGTATAAAACTGAACCCTATCAATACAAACATTACAAGATTGACGACAATTATACAGAAACTTTTACACACAATCAATTCAATGTTATTAACGAAATATATCTCACCTGTTCGAAAATTGGTAAATAATTGAGACCATTTTAGTCTTATTGGATTATTTGCAGGTATAAAGAAATTATTTGTATCGTCATAAAAACAAGGATGTGGGCATTTCCGTGACCATCATAACAACAATATAATAATAATAATAACAAAAGGAACTCTTCTTGTCTCCACTTGTGCAAAAAAAAACGACATATCAGGTGTGGAGTGGAATTAATTAGTTTTACTGGTCAAATTATACACAGCTGCCAGTTTTATGTAAG
Source organism: Iselma pallidipennis (assembly GCA_037464855.1). Taxonomy (NCBI): domain Eukaryota; kingdom Metazoa; phylum Arthropoda; class Insecta; order Coleoptera; family Meloidae; genus Iselma; species Iselma pallidipennis. The sequence goes on along the minus strand of JAZBHA010000140.1, from coordinate 94,262 downwards.
CCATCAGTGCTTATCGTATACGGAAGCTTCTTGTTTGTACGTAATATTTGAAAGCAACAAACTGATCCGGGCTACACATATTAAACAGTCATTTCTCAGAACTGATCAAAAATCTAAAGGAAACGTTCATTTTAAAGAATAAAAAACCAAATCAAATTTTAGAGTCACGAGGTTATCTACGTTTCTATCAATAATGATCACTTTAGATAGAACAAAATTAAACAAAAGCTTTTATCACCGATTCAATCATAAATTTCTTACAAATTGCTTGATAAATAATAGAGTTCGAAAAAATATATAATGCAAGGAACGAGACACCATCCTGCATATAATATTAAAGCTTTTTCTATAACAACTTTGATCGATCAAATTTCCTAAACTGTTAGTATATTTACTTTTTTCATCCCAAAAATAAATGGTGACCTGAATAGATTCAGTACCTACCATTGTTTGCTTGTTGTCCTAGCAAAAGATCCGGCTTCATTCTAAAGGAAGTGAAGGCTCAAATTGTGCTTTGTTGTGTTAAATATAAGAAATGCATACACATCTTCGACGGGACTTTGTGTTATTTGTTGTAACAGAATAGAGGAAATGTCGAATTCTCTAGTTCAGCCGGTGATATTTTCAATAGTAAAGCCGAAAATGTAGCATCTATTCGAAAATATTGGCCAAGCGTAAATTGAAGACATATCATCGCAGGTAGAAAAATCACCGTCAAAATAAGGTTGATCTTCTTTCTTAAACGTTATTTAATACCAAAATAATACCCTATAATATTCAATCTCATAAATAATACTGGTACTCAAATATTAAACGAACACGACCATCTAATTATCAATATTGTAATGATAGACCCCCAAAAATTTGAAATCTTTTGTTATCAGTAACACGAACACGAGAAAACAATACGATCGATCGTGTTTTTTTTTCGAAATTTTATTATACGAACGTCTTTTTGTGCAAAAGAACAATAATAAGATAATAATTTGGATAACTTGGAAGAAATTAAAACGAATGAGTTTGCCTTTAGATGAGGCAATATCTGGACACAGTGGAATGGTTAAATGACGCCAGGTGAGTCTCACCCATAACCAACAGCACCTGCCATTTTTTATGGCCATTGCCGAACTGTTTTCGTTCAAAAAACAGTTCACAGTAAATATAACAACAACAACAGTAGATATATGTAGATTTTGTAAAATTAAATCGTAATTACCGTAATGCGGTGTAACATTATTATCTTTTTAATTTTTTTGGGAGAACTTTTTTTGGGGCGGTATCGAACTATATTAAATTTTAACAGATATACGATGGGAAAAACCCCATTTTGCAGGTGTTTCTATTATTTACCGTACCATTAAATGGTTCGTTAAAAAATTAATTGATTCAACTGGTATCTCAATCTGAAGCGTCTCTTGTAATTAGTTGTATTAACACGATTTGAAAAGAATTAATTGAATAACGACACGACCTAACACACTTGTATTAATAGGTTTAATTAACAATACAATTGAATAAGGCAACTTTATTCAAAAATAAATAAATGGACTTAATTTAAGCTCACTTATTTTATAATTTTACGAAATTTCCTACATAAAACCGATAATTCTTGATCTAATTTGAAATTACCAAGTAAAATGGTGTGAATTTGAATATCAAAGCCAGGCTTCAACAGCCAAATACATAGATCTCAATGGCAATTGAGAGAAAGAGAGGAGAAAAAAATCGAAACGAGTTGCAGAGATTTCGTGGGCAGGTGAAGGGACCCGTTGATGGGAACCGGTGCTATCAGTATATGGTCACAGGAGAGAAAAAAAAAGAAACAGCCGGTGGTGAACAGCTGATATGCTTTAATGCTAACTGATCTCATAATAAATCAGCTGGCTGGATACGTTTTTTTTGGTTGTTGTTTTGTATATTAGACCTCTTTTTGAAGTACAAAAATCACTAGAGAATTGGGAGAATTTGGAACCAAATTCGATCAAAATAGTATGATTAGCTGTTCATGTTGTTATGTCTCAATTGTAATAGTCGTAAATTGCGGATGCAATAAACAAGAAGGACAGGTGGATTTGAATATTTCACAAGCTCTGTTTCCACGACACCTATGTATAATTAATATTGGCTTGTTGTATACAGCTGTGAAAGTTTTGTTTGGAAGATTTTCACGAATTGCCTTGAAAATTTAACGTTTAAAGATAAACACTTCCAAGGCCTTTTATACCTCTTATCTGTATCTACAGATTAATTTGAACACAATGTGTCCCTATAGCGAATCGTTTTCAAATTTAGTAACGATTTTATTATACGTTTCTTGGTTACAAAATTCCACGATCCAGAGAGAGAGAATACCTTTTCAATAGGTACTTGGTCCAATCTAAGCTCTCATTTAATATCAGGCAACTTAGTTAATTAAATTTTCTGTTTCCTTGAAGATTTTAAATTAAACCTGGTGTATTTATTTCGATACAAAGATTTCCCTGCTGTTTCCATCAGTTGGACATAATTTTGGAAATATTTACTAAACTTCTATAGGATGTCTGCACATTAATTAATTTATTTTTTCGTTCCAGATAATCACCGTTGTAGATTATATTGCTATTTTGAAGGTTTCAGAGAGAACTGTAGAATAATTTTATTTCTAAGGGTTTGCCGTCTCAAAGATACCGATAAGCAGAACCATTTCCATCAGACTAATACAAGTTCGAAAATTCATCAAATCAATTATTGTGGGAAAGAACTTTCCCACAATAATTTATAGAATCTTCAGAAAATCTTGCTGTCTGACCAATTTTAGGATGATCATTAATACATAAACACTCACTTTTTTCTATTCGTATATGTATGTAATATATCTGATTGATTATTTCGATTGTATTGTGGACAGTCCAATTATTTGGAGGACAAAACACGAATACCCCGGAACGGTCATTGAGTATTTAATATAAAGCAGCTGCGCCTTTCCCATTTCAGTGCAATGATGCATTCTATTCATTACCAGCAAAAGAGAAATAAAAAAAAAAGAAAAACCAGAAAAATGAGGAAAAACTAGGTCGACTCTCATCTCTAATTATTCTATCGTTCTTTCGTACTACTATTCGTTTCATTTTTTTTCTCTCTACAATAATCTTCTTTTAATCTTTTGTCTGACTATATTGATGTTCTCCACCAGTCATTTTAGTTTCAATTTGTATTCTATTTTTATAACAAAAATCATGATTTTTTCCATAAATCGCATCAATTGTTTCGTATTTGTTTAGATATAGATTGTGCGAATGGGTGTGTCTGTGTGTGTGTGTGTGTGTGTGTGTGTGTGTGTGTGTGTGCACGCAGGCTGTTGATAATGGTGCAGATGTGAAAGATAGATTGGACAACGTTATGATTAATGAGACCTTTTTCTGCTTGAATAGAGGGTGGATGCGTGTACGCTAACACTTAATGCTCCCTTAAAAATTGAGTGCTGGTAATTATGATAACAAAAAGTATCTTTTTATCAATTCCATATATAAATAATATTTTTGCGACAGTTTTCCTCCATAAACATAATGTTTATTTTACTGTAAACATCCAACATACAATTCAAATTTTGATAAAGAATCGATTAGATACGAAAATGTTTCCATCGAAGGTAAATAATTTTTAGAAAATTTAATTTTATATCGTGATTCTTGTAGAAGATGGATTGACTGGAGAAAACTGTTGACTCATTCTGTACATTAGGGTTGAAATCATAACAATAACATTAATGTTTACTATCAACTATCTAACTAAATTCGCTTCTAAAATCTTCTATGAGAAGCAATACCAGATGCTGTTGGAAAACAAATTTTCCATTAGGTATCGGTTTTAACAAAACTGGTAATAGTTTATTAGAATCAAACAATTATATTATGGTTATTACCATAATAATTCCGAATTTGTACATTTAATAACAATAATAATAACAATAATAATCAACAAATCGGGTTGTCCAACAACAATTAATTAAACATCTTTATTACAATAACAACACAAAAAGTTCGGCTAGGAAGTTTTGAAATGCCTTGTTGTTTGCAACTTGCTTCTATCCCTGTTCCTTACACAAAAACCTCGTAGTTGGTCCTTATTATCCTGCCGGCCGCACCCCCATAATCCTTGAAATGTAATCTTCCAAGGTGTACAGTATATGCAAAGAGACATTTTGAGTAGTACAGACGGCATGTACTAAATGGCACTTTTCCAACGTATAATTCAGACAACAGTTTAATGAAAAGTCTCGCCGTGTGTTGCAGCAGGGGTGCGGTTCCCATGACGACGCTGCAGCCGGGTTTTGCTGCTGGGGTTGCTCGGTCTCTATCTAGGGCCGATGCTCGGGCTGGGGGTGGCTTTGCAACAGGGTGGTGTTCGTCTACTATATCGCTGCCATTGCTCCCTCTCTTCTCATACACTATATATACCTACCTACCATTCCCATTCTAATCAACCGCTACACACCGGTGAACGTTTTCACAGTATATACTACAACATCTCTACTGTATCCCCGCCGATAATCATCAAAAGAAAATCGTTATATTTCGAACAATTCAATTGAAGCAGAAACGAACTAAGGAGAAAAAGATACCATTCAAAGTTCGACTATTATAAAATAGTTTTGATATTATTCATGTGTAGGTACTTTTTGAGAAATCCCTAAATATATTATCATACAATGATATAATGTGGAAGAGGAACCGTTTATAAGTAATTCTGTTATATGCCTTGAAGACATTGCTATTTATGGTTTAATTTAGCCGAAAATTATACTTTAGTATAATTTGAGGGGTTGTGCTCCAAATCTTCAGCCCTTTATGTTCACTGTAGCGTTAGAAGAGGCACTAACGCACATTACGACTTATTAAATATCTTTCATAAAATTGACTTGACACAATTATCTTTTTTTTTTCGCCATATTTCCAAACTTTCCACTATATATCATTAAGAAAGTTTGAATTAGCTTAATATCCAGACACCCCCCAATATTATCAGATGAATCATCGTCGTCTATATTGACAATCGTCTGCTATACGAAATATTAAATTGCATTACATTATTGGATAATTATGTTATTCAATTTTCGTCTTTTTTTTGCGTGTGTTTGGAGTATCTAGTAAATTCTCACAAATTTTCCTCAATCGATACCATAATTATCTCGGAAATTTCCAATAAAAATAATTTCCGGACATATATTAGAGTAGCTTTGATTGGAGGCATCGCCTAGTCCTGTATCCTGTATAATATCAAATCCAATTTAAAAATGAAGGCCATGTCAACCACTACTTCTATCAACCATTTTCCTTCTTCCGGACAATTTAGCTTGCAGCCTTCAACGACGATCCAAAGCTCACGATCGTTGTCGCCCTTTTCGTATTACTTAAAATTCCAGATCACGGCCATTCCAAGCAATAAAAGCTTTTCTATAAGGAGGCTAAAACAGTATCTTGAGAGGCTTTTATTATCATTGAAGTGCATCAATATGAAGTAGAAACACACTTATTCCGCTACACCTACAAGCAGGATTTTACTTTAGTAAATTAATTTACAATTCTTACTATTATTTCCAAATTTAGTTTTGTCAAATAAAGATATATCTTAAATTGAGATTAATGTCAAATATTATTGACATGAAATACATTCATATTTAATTGAAAGCTATAGAATATTGACAAGTCGATAATAACATCAAAACATATTGAATGGGGAAAAAATGTACACAGAAACGGACAATAACCCTAAACAGGGTGATTCAACAAACAGGAGTACCTACGTATGACGGGGAAGTTGATGTCGTGCACACAAACACACACAAACAACTTACCATATGACATCCAGTAGAAGGATATAGAAATTATTCCCTTGGTAATGTCTATGTTGCCATTCCCACGATTACAATAAGAATAATAGGGCTAATTCAACATTTTTAATATAATAAAATATTTTTGAGAATTATCCTTGTAGTGACATCAACATTAAATTCCAGAAACGTATGTAACAAATGTAAAAAAATAATGGAACATATTTCATTAGTTAAATGCAGACAAGAATATTATTACTTTGTACATAAAAAAATACATTTATGACCGCACTTTATTTTGGTAAGCTTTACCACTTTTTAAATAGAGGTCTATAATTTGCAGTCACTTATTGTAATCCTCATAAAAACAACTTTATTTTGTAATGTAAAAAATTTATATTTCTTTAAAAAAAAATGGTTTTTGCATAAAGTAGATTCGTTAAGAGATCGACAAAACTGTACTTAAAGTTCAATGCAAAATTTCCTTTTATTATATACTGTATACTACCCTCTCGTATCAATGATAGATTAATTAAAAACTCTCTATTATAAACGTTGAAAATTCATTAATATATTCACATTTAATCGTTTTTTTTCCCTCGAAAATGTTGTTATAGAAGAGAACCCACAACACACATACACACATAAAAGTTTCCCCTTGTTCGTCCATTCCTACGAAAAACCGGCAAGTTTCCCTGTGACCTCGGCCGGTTGAATGGCCTTCCGGCTTCTAAACCCAACCCCGGTCGACGTCCCAGGAATCAGCAAAGTCCCATGGGATAAACGTGAGAGAAATTCCCTGTAAATTTCCCAAACACAAGATGGGTACATTTCAAATTGACAATACAGGAATTGAACAACAACAAAAAAAGTAAATAAATACATAAATTTTTTTCGCAACCATAAAATTACAGATATGTCATGGTAAAAAAATGAACACCATTAAGGATTGTTGTTAAAATGAAACGTTGGTCAATATGTGTTGTTATTGTTGTTGGATGTGTATTCTCAGATTTCTCAGAAGGACATTTACGATCTGTTCAAAACATTAAAGGATAATTTGAAAATTTTTCATTACAGATTTTTTTCCAGTCGACTCATTATTGTATTTTATTCGTTTTTTGAATATTTCAGGACGATACATTCATGTATTTATTGCATGCCAATGTATTTTTGTTGTAGACTACTTATTATTTAGCCATTCATAAATTTAACAAGGCTTCAATCAGATAATCCGACTGAAATACTTTATTGTATTACAACTTTATTCAGTCGAACATACGTACATCGATTGTTCAAATGTAAGAGGCTTGTTAACAGAACGGTTGGGTTTTTTTTTTCAATTACAACTTTTTCACCTAAATAACAACTTTATACTAATTGTAAGCCCAATACTGTAAGATTATGCTAAATTGTTTTACTGACTTTAATCATCTTCCTGATATTAACAAAGTTCAGGTTTATAAGTATACTTTTCAAGTACGTTGATGAAAAACAATAAAGAACATACTCATTACAGAATTGATTTGTTTTTTTTTTAATTACAACTTTTTTAAATTGCATTTCTCTCTAGAATGTAAAACAAGAGTAATTTTCATATTTTTGATCAATCTGTATAATCTTATTTCCCATTGCAGGAGTGGATTAAGCGAGTGTTTGTCTTGACAGTCGCCTGACGATACTCTTAAAATCCATCCGAAGGCCCCACATTATTGTTCCGAAGGAGCCACCTCTGTTTAATCCTGTTAAGTAATTTTTCAGAAACAGCAGCAACTAGGAAATTCCAACGTTATACCGTTCCACTCCAGTTTTGCGTATTTTTTTTTGTCTTTCCAAACATTGATCTGTTTAACTTTTGGAGTGCTTTAGGTCTTGATTTTTTATTACGTAATTCATTTTTATTGTTAGTATTGTTACGACGTTCTTCATTCATATTTTCGACCTATTTTCCTCCTCAGATTTCCCATTTTTCTTTTTAACAGTTACTTTGTTCTAATTTCTATATATAGTTATTTTGACTATTTCATTTTATAAGGGTGATTTTACATTTTTTTTCCATACTATAACTTGCTATAATGGATTCCTTTTATATCTGTTTTTCCATATAATTTCAATACAAGAACATTCAACCTTTTCCAACCGAAGAGAAATGATTTTCTGTGAAAATTCTACCCAACAAACATTTCGGCAAGGTTAACGACCGACAGCCGTGCGTTATCACAAAGGGGTCCATATAGCGCAAACACAAACGCACGCACACACATAAACGAAACATACAAAGAAACGATTTTTTACCCCTTTTTCAACGGTGCTGTTCTATACTCGTTCTTTTCGACTGTTAATGAATTACTTTATTTTGTATATTCTATATGCATATTATGTGTGAGAAAGACCTCTATACTATATATTATGTATATGTGTATGTTGATTTTTTTTTATTTTCTGCCTAAGGCCATGAGGGTGACCAACTCGTTCCACCCCAACGTGTCTTATCCATAAGCAAGAGCCAGTACAACAACAGCAGCAGCAGCCACCCTGCTATAGTTGATGGTTTTTACTTTGATCAGTGTGGCGGTAGGCTTACATATAATGTGGAATAGCCGTTCTTTATCATCGCCCTCTTTTAAACGCCGCCGTTCCCTTTACCCTTTCCGTTTTCATTATGAAACATAATTAAAATAAATGCTTTACTTTTAAATCATTGTGCTAATTTGTTATATTTCTATAAGAACACAAAGGCTGATTTATCTTTTGTTTGATCCAAATTGTATGCAATCAAATAATAATAATAATAATAGTCAATATAAATTTTATCAATTATGATGCGAGAGATTTAATGAACCTACATCATAGGAAAATCTGAAACTCGTGTAAACGAAGCAATGAGTTTTTTTATTTCTTCAAGAAGGGAATCATAATCCTAGAGATTAGATTGGATTCCCTGGGACGTACCTACTAACAAAGTTATATCTTGATTCTTTTTGAGAACTGGGGTTGTTGATTGGCAAAATAATAAAAAAAAAACACCACCAAATTGTAAATTAGATGTAATAATTGTGTCCCAAATTTGCTTGAAACCGGTGAGAAATATTTATCGATGTGTAGGTAGAAATATTTCGTAAGTAACTTATGTTCTGATTGTCGCAATTGATTGTTATACAAGTACAGTTCCTGCTGCTAAACAGCAGGCATCTTATAAAACACACTAAACCCCAAAGAACAATCATACTGATGTTTGTATCAGCCACTATACAACAAATTAGCGTTCCAGACTGCCTTGAATCGTCTGTTAAAGGGTGTTGTTGTTTAGACTGTGCTCTTTCGCCTATATTAATTTGCAAAAACCTATGGTAATTCGTCAATATAATTCACATTCAAATTGGTTTCCCCTTTGCCGAAAACTATAGCCCGACGTTTTATTCTATTGAAGATTAAGAACCGGTATTTAGTATTTTGAATTTGAATTGGAGGAGAAAGAACAACGGCAGGTCTGAAAGAATTAAACCGAAAGTAAGCAAAAAAAAAAGGGAAACAACAGAGAGTCTGGGTCGTTTCATCCACTAGGATGAAGTAAGTTGGAAGAAGGAAAAAATTGCAGGAAAACAATAAAACAAGGTCGTCTACTAATGACAAGGAAAATTCAATGACAAAATCTTGAATAATTTAATCCTACAACAACCTAGCTTATTTTATAGATGATATGACTAATTAACGTAATTATACAGTACTTCTACTATCTAAATAATTCAGATCCTCTATTAGTTAATACAAAGACTGAAACTAGTAGAGAAGATTATTATCAATAGTCGGTGTAATTAGCGCATAATATTATTTTCTCATCAGACGACGACCGCATATCATGAACACAAACATACAATACTGATTATATGGGGCTATGTCTGTCATAGCACATTGCACATAAGCAATTGATCATAACAGCAGCTACACTCATACAAGCCATTTCGAATCGTTCAAATCGTACGTGTCTATGATTTATAATTTGATGATATACTGCATATAGGTATATACAGTTAGACGATGATTTATTCAAAATGAAACGTCTGGATGCACCAACTATATACTGTATAACAGAGAAATCGATAGAGCAGCACAAGGACTTGAATAACTGTCTGTTGGTCGCAATAACAAACAAGAATCAAATCAAATAGAGTCACAATAACAACAAAGCTCAAACCACATTGAACTAATTATGTACCAAAGAGCTTTAGCTGGCTGACTGGCCGAAAAAATTTGCAATATATGAATCAAATCGAAAGATATCAGTATCCCTACAATTACTACAGATATATTTGTTTAATAGGAGTATGTCACGTATAAATAATTAACTAGAAGCGGAGCTTTGACTGTCCAAAATAACAGCCATTAGAACAATTTTCCTGTGATAAATTTTCGTGCATCCATCTGGTCCTAGCTAAATCGGATTGGAATGTATAAAACAATGAACAAAACAACCATCTCCCCCATATGAAAACCGTCCAACAATTTACATACCGCATTAAGCTATAAATGGCCATCAGGATAAACAAATCCCATATATATGTACTATATATCTATATATAAAAGCAACAACGGCGACAGCGAGCAATGGAAAGGAATGTGCAAGTTTATATGTGCGTCCGTCCATCCAGTTAGCACCGAAAGCTCATCGGAAAGGATGATAAAACGTATATACCATCCCCGGAATACAACAGATGACGGCGAGGACGAAGAGGGTTTCCATGGCCACGCACTCCCTTACTATCGACCAGACAAGTTTTCCAACATGATTCAACAATGTTTATAACGATTTGATATGGACGATTCGTAGGGTGCGTTGCCTCTTTCGGGAAATGGTTTGAACCGGGACTAAAAAATGAGTTTTCCCGAATGATCAATGGCAATACTGAAAAGGAAAAGGAAATATTATACGACCACCTGGACGTCTAAATCGTCATCGAATTTTGATATAAAAGAAAAAACAAATAAGTATTCGAGTATTTGTCAAGTTCATATAAAAACAAAAATCATTTTTCTTTTTCGTTTCTTTGAAGTTATTGGGGAGGGTTGTCGAGAATTCTCCAGCAGCAGCAATATAAAGATTGTTGTTCTAAATTTCTTATTTAATCCGTTAGCTTTAGCAAAGAATCTCGTATTAATTAATTTTTATTTAACCTTAAAATCTGACAGAACTCAACAATTTCAACAAGATTAATTCGATTATATTTCATCTGTCACGTTCATTCCTTAAAACATCACCTGGCTTTCAGTCCTACTTTGTATAATCTGATTTTGTATAATGTTATAATAAATTACGTCAGAGCACAATGGAAAGGCCTAGGGCACGTGCCCTCACCCCCTAAATAAGGGTCTTACTCGTTCCGTTGATATATTATATTCCACTTACCTTTCTCAAAACTTTGAATGCTTCTTTAAATGGTTAAAGCACGAATTAATCTTAATTTTCACTATCTGTCCATTGACATTTTAAGAAGATTGTAAACGGATCATATGGTCTTTTAATTATCTATAGCTGAACAAATCTCATAATTTTACTCCACCTATACCTATATATAAATAAAATCTACGAAAACTACACTTTTATCTGGTACATCATAGGATAATATTTTGAATTTCGAAACAGTATTTAGATCAACTAGTAATTTATGGATTGTCGTGTCAACATAGCTTAGAAAAAAAAAACGCTTTAAATATAAATAAAACCCCTAAAAAAAAACACAAAAGGTTACGGATAAAAAAAAATGGAAAGCAAGCTTTCTATTTATCACTATACGTATTGGCGGGATGTTACCGAAAAAGGATTTTAGGTCAAGGCTGGGAAATAATTTTAGGGATACACCGAATATAATACAATAGAGGGAGATATATAGAACAACTACTGCTTTTTTTATGTAACAAATAAAAAACTCTCATATGAGAAGGTTGCCAACAATACATTCATGTAAGCATTAAATCTTGCATATAACTCGTTAATGTGATTCAAAGTTATAGTTTCCAGAATAGATTGTATATTGAAACTAATTACATATTCAGTTATCAAAGAGTCTAGAATTTAAAAATAATTATTATTATTATTTATTTACAGAATTGATTAATTTGAGTCGCGTTAAAGCGGATGTTCAATGTTGCCAGCTTGGCCCGACATCCGAACGTGACCTCGTTTATCCGAATGCTAGAACGAAAACGGACGACGCCACATCATCGATTTCAGTTCACCTTACGCTTTGCTTTCGTGTAGATATTGTGTGAAAGTATTATTTATTTTTAACCAAAAATAAAGAAGCATCAAATAAACAATGAATGATCCGAAAACTGCGAGTTCTGTAATAATCAAAAAACGTTCCCGCCGAGCTATGACATTAGAACTGAAGAAGGAATTAATCAAACTCAGTGATAGTGGAATGAGGAACTGTGAGATATGTCATCGATTCAATTTGTCAGCATCAACTGTAGCAACAATTATAAAAGATAAATATCGTATATTGGAAGAAGTTAAAAAATCAACACCACTATTATCGACCGTAATACGGAAACGTGGTGGTATTATTCCTGAAATGGAAACACACTTGATTACCTGGATACATGATCAACTACGTCGTGGTGTTTCATTGACCATACGCGAAATACAAGCTGAAGCATTACGATTATTTAAACAAATCAAACAGAATAATAAAGACAGTGAGGAGACATTTCAAGCGAGCAAAGGGTGGTTTTGTCGTTTCCAAAATCGACACAATCTACACAATATGAAAAGTTTAATAGAAACTGGTAATGTTGTTAGTGAATCAAAGGAATCATTGAAACTTTCCACTGACGATTCATCCAGGCAAGTTAATTGCTTTGTTTATTGTTATCGTTATTATTATTATAGTTTTCTCTGATAACATACCGGTTTCTTTTTGTTGTTTTTCGATGAACAGAAAGTCTTCAAATGACCGAATCGACAACACTGTCATCAAACAGGAAGAAGTTTCAGTGGATGAGACCAATTTCGATTATATACGACCGATTTCTCCGACTAATGAAACACTTGATGAAGCTGAATTCTTTCATCCGGAAAATTCCGGTGAACATTGCGATGATACTAGTTGGATTTATAATAAACAAAATCAAATGATTAATAACGAGTCTCAAGATGAAACGAATTCAACGGCTAGTTTGAATATGAATAAAAGAAAAAAGAAAATTTCTAATAATAATAATAATAACAATAATATTGAAAATGATTCAATTGACTTGTTGTTTAAGAGTTATGCAAAAATGTTGAAAAAGTTTACACCGAAAAGACAGATCTCAGTTAAGACGAAAATCCATAAAATTTTTATGGATGCTGAACTAGAGGAGGTTGAAGAGATGCAGAATAAATCTAATGAATCTGTCTGTGATAAATAAATAATTCACTTACCCTTATTGATTGGTATCTATCCTTGTGTTATTTGGTTAAATAATAAATTATACACAGATGTTAGAAATAAGACTAGGAGGAAATACAAATACATTATTTTATTATCATAATTATATATTTCACTAGTTAATATTATAATATACCTATATTGTATATTTTATGGGTGTTTGATAAAATAAATAAATTAAATAATATAATGGTATATAGCAACATTTATTATATTATGTATTTTAATTATGTAGAAAGATAAATATTAAGTATAGATAATATATATTTTTCCGAAAAACGTGTACTCGTACAAAATACTGACTGCATAACATACATTGTTTATGCTACGTATATTTATCAATAATTATTAAAATATATATGGGGAGATTAATAACATGATCAAGGAAAAACGTTCTTACATTCACTTTTAATTCTTATTGACATCCTCACAATTAACAATCAATATAAAGTCGTAAGTGCTCCCGGATTATCGTTTTCAAACAATACATTATTTGGCATTATTTTTGTTTGTTTGTTTGTTTCATTTTCCCGCCAAAACAAAAACCCAATTAAAAAGAACGACCACCAGGAACACCTACAACACAACTACAACTCATGGGAATATTACACACCATGAACACTCATATACAAAATATTTCACATCGAGAACACGTTCAGTGGAACTCTGAATAATATCGTTCAAAAATAAACAATATTATGGAATAAAAAATATTTTCCTGCAAAAATATTGAATTTTTTTTTAGTATACTTCGATAAGCAAAAATTCCATTTCTTTTTCTTTTTTTAACATTATTATTATTATTTAAGAAACACCAAAGGCCATACAGGTCCCGTAATTCAGATTACAAATTAATCAAGAATATTATTATTAGTATTTAAGAGATTTTTATAATACAAACTTTAACTTTAACGTTAACGTTAACGTTGGCGAAAATGCGCATGAGTCGTAATTTTATGCACGTGCGCGTTACTTCTCCAAGAAAACGTTAACGTTAAGGTTTGCATTATAAAAACTCCCTGTTATTATGATGAAAATATTTCATTTAACGGCATGAGCTAATCTGAAATTTGCAACAGACGCAGCAAAGTTTTTTTTACAGGTTTTTCTCGTTTTTTTCTTGTTTACTTAAATAAAATATTTTTATTGTTTTAGATTACTTTTTTAATTTTAATTAAATCTTGTAAATCGGATAAGATTATCTCGACGCACTTTTAAAACATCGTTTAATATGAAAATATATCAATTTCCAAAGCGGCTACAGGGGTATTTCTTTTTATATAATTATTGGTGTGATTACATGGTGCGCATTAAATTTCAAGGTACCGATCTATCCCTTTACGAAAAATAATTAATAAAATAATAGAAGAATAAAAAAAAACATCCATCATGCAAGACAATGCACACAAGTCAAAACCCTGACGATTGTTTTTTTTTCTAATTAACATTAACAGATACGCAATGGAAAGTGAATCAAATCGCATATTTTACGCGAAAAATATGCGATTTATTCAAAAGTAAAACCTAACAATAATTGGTTGAGGATGAAATAAGAAGAAGAAGTATAAAAATGTATTGGTCACCGGGAATTATTTAATTAAAAAATCGGTTGTCGTGCGGTACAAATTTATCCTCTAAATATTTTATCAATAATCGAAATAATAACTGCACTATTTAAAAATTTCGGATCACTATCGTGAAAATTATTGCTTCTTTACGTATTAGGGATCATTCACATTAATGCGGAATATTCGCTGTTGTTACTGTGATTCCAGATAGTCGTAATTATAGCAATATAGCGATAATATTTCGCATTAATGTGCAACATCCCTTATTGTGGAATGAGACGTATTCAGACCGACACGACAAATTAGTAACTTTTACGCTTTGGCACCAGAATTACAATAATTATTAAGACTTTTTAGAATCCTTATTTTATCGATGTTTGTTGACGACTGATCCCCAATATATTAATTATTGTTTACTTAAATATTATTATTATTATTATTTTGTTAATGCAAAAACGTGCAACTGCTAGAATAAATTACGCGATTTCGGCAACTTACACGGTACTTGTTAGGATCTTTTGGTTTTATTATTGTTTCTCTTAGGATTATTATTATTATTTCATGAAAAACAAAGCAACGATGATAACACAACTGACATGAAGCAATCTAGAGCGTCTGGACTAATTTCTTTTCGCTACCAATTCAAAATGGATATAATCACTAATTGAAAATGTTTATGATAAAAATCGTACCTAAATTTTAATTTTTTATTATATTTTTCCTCACGAAAAAATTGCGCGGCACACACATGTTTTCATTCACAAAATTTTCTTATTGTTCCGATGATTTTCGCGACTTTATGGCTGTTGGTGCGGTTGATTGAAAAATCAACAAAACAAATTGAACGAATTTCATTTGAATATTCTTCTTCATTTTTAATTTATTTACTCATTTATTTATTTTTATTTGTTTAAAAAAGAGAGAAAGAGGAGAGATTTTTTTTTAATTTTCTATTCCGAAATAACATTTAAGTCAGTCTTACGAATCACAGTGAAGCTTTGATATGATCAAATTATTGTGCTCGGTATAAATGTTCTCTTTTTTTTTCTTTTGGTTATCTTCTTTTTGTTAATTTATTTTGTTTATTTAGCGGATATCCGCTGAAATTTCGTCGCTGTTCTTTATAACAAGTCTCGTTATAATGGAATGCAAAATTGTTGGTATATCTATATAGTGTTTTACTTTTCGATTTTCCTTGTTTTGTTTCTTCTATATTTTTATATATAAATATATATGAAAGAACTGAACCAACCCAAAATCATGTACTAACGCATCAATTCCGTCGAAATAAATTTGTGCTCGATTTTCAATAACGTTCGATGATAGTCTCAACCAACAGCGATAAAATCCACAATTTTGTCTCATTTTTGTTTTTGTGTTTCAGGAATTTTTCCGTATAATATTGTTGTTTTTATTTTTATTGATTAATTTCTTTTGGAAAAAATACAAACCTCGCCGCGACTATGTCACGTTCAAACGACTCGCACACACTCAATAATATAGAAATACTTTTAACATTTTGCAGCTATATAATATAATTTCAGTTATATAGTTTATATATATATAATATATGTATATATTTATATCTATATTTATTATTAATAATAATAATATTATTATAAATGCTGAGCGGGTGACAGCCTGGGTCGTAAGTTACTCCTGTACGGCACTGTTATTTTAACCCTCTACTCCTAAGTGTTACAAATTTTTTTTCTTTTAAATTCTTATTATTATTAAAAAGTAGATAAATAGAAATAGTTATTATTTAAAAAACACTAGTTATTTCGTTACCTTATTGCTTTTAGTTTCAATTAGAAGACGAAATTTTGATATCAACCCGTCATCAAGATTATTGGGTTTTCCTACTACTTAGTACAAACGCATACCGTCCGTTTCATATTGCACCCGAAAAATTATTAGGAAAATTCAAAAAATTTCTGCAAACTTTCTTCTTCTTGTTTATCGCAATGTCCAATTAAAAAGATCGCCTAAACAGTTAAACCTGCGACCCTAAGCTAATGTCTTACAGGAGGCTACAAAAAGATATATCCTATAATATAAACATTCTTCCTTTTTATACTTCAATATTACAATATAAATACGATTTTTGTTTTGTTTTGTTTGTTTTTTCAATAATTTTTTTCTAAAAACATCTATATGTATATATTTTTTTCTTAATCTATTTGAAAAATTACTTTTATATATTAATTATGAAATATATAGATATTATTACTTAAATATCGTAGTTAGGCCTGTATATTAATAGTGTTAAAAATATGCTAATATACAGAGTGATTTGCAAAAATTTATGTGTGTCGCAGTCAAAATAGTGAACGATGTCTCATTCGACCCTATAGTCCCTATAGGGTCGTAATTTTGATGAATCGACGTGATAATATCTAATGGATTTTAATAAATCATTTTATCGAATAATAAAAATATTCTTATTGCAGCGACTAAGCTGTGCGAGATTGGTAAAGCGGAGTTCAAAGCAAAGCCCAAAAGTACGGTCAGTCTGCCGAGCTAAGAACTTACACCCCCCAACCACCAACAGCTAGAATTATTATAATAAACATTTTCCAAATATAATAATATAATATATAGGTATAATATGTATATCCAAATACACTGAAAACACATCAAAATACAGCGATGAAAAATGCCAATTAATCTATCTAAATTTTGTTAATTTTCTTTTTTTTTTTACTGAATATTCGACCAAAAAGTCTCACAAATAGGAGAAATGATTTCGCTTTTGTCGTCATTAATAATGACTTATTATTATTATTTTATAGTTTAACTAAGTTTTGCGTCTAGTGGATGATTTCCGGGCGGGAAGACTTTTATTTTTAATTTATTATTAAGAAAAAAAAAATCACCTCTTTTCTTTTCGCTTAAAAGTCGTGCCCTAGAGAACGGCGTCTGTAAATCGTATAAAAAAAACAAACATCTATAATATCCTAATCCAGATTTACATCCATTTTACCTAAAATTCCATCTAAACTATTCATACAACGCCATTCTACATCCCGAAATAATTAATATCTTTTTAATATATATTTTTTTATATAATATACATATAATGTATAATAATACACATAATATATAATATAATTTTGAGCAGATCGTGTTATTTTTGTATACACGACTTGTTTTTAAAAATGTCATTTCTTTTAAGTTGCTACATATGTCTACGTTTACGCGTACTAAAATATTTTCCATATGAGATTATTATAGGGATTATTAAAATATAAAACGCGATTATTTCTATGTTTTTTTTTTCTTCTCATATATATATAAATGTTTCAAGTATAATAAAAAAATTGTGCCTCGTGAGCTACTTCTAGACTCTACAGTACTCACAAAAAACATGCAAAAATTGATGAGGCAGGCGGACGAACATCAAAACGACACAACTGATTCAATTCATGCGGGGTGGAACACAATATTAGCGGTGGTTGGAAAAACGGAAAAATGAAAATACAGCAAATAAAAAAACAACAAAAAACAAATTATAAATCACGAAATTTATTACGATATTTGGTAGCAATATTAAATTTATATATATATAAAAAAATCATTACCTTAATTAACATTTTTCTAGTTGCTCCCCGGACACAACTGAAACTTGACGAGTTTTAGTCTTATAAATTTTTGTTTATATATAGTTTTTTTTTTAATAATTTTTCTCTTTTCATATATAATTTAAAGTTCCTATAAATATCACTCGCCAATGTTTCAGCTGTCCTATAGGACGACGACCAAACAAGCGAAATTTCTTTAAGCGTAGGTCAGTCGTTTTTTAAATTTCTTTTTTTT
>JAZBHA010000140.1:16064-75609 GCA_037464855.1 Iselma pallidipennis | reverse complement strand
TTTTTTTTTGTTTGTTTGTTTAATAATCATCATTAAAAAACCGTACTAATTTATAAATTTCTAAATAGAAAACACACTTATACATTTAATATTCAAAAAATCAATAAAAAATTACAAAAAAAAAAATTAAATCACTTCGAGGATTGTTATTTATAATAATTAAAATATCAATATAAATATAATTCAATCAAAAAATCTAATTAAACTATTTCTCGAAAACAGTCACTATGCACACAAAATTGTGGACAATGTACTTGTACTAACATTCATAGTTAAATATCTTCACAAAAATATGTAAAAAAATAAAATAATAATAATTATAATAATAATAATAATAATAATAATATAAATGGTATTAATAATAATAGCTATAAAACAACAACTTATTTACAGTGTAAGTATAATATATAAACAAACTAAATTTGGCGGAGGAGCCCGCAGTATATAGGGAGGCGGCTGTCGCAGACCTAATGGCACTCTCACTCAAACCGTAATAATAATAATAATAATAATGATAATAAAATATATAAAATTTATCTAATAACGATAATTTTCAAAATACTAGAATAAAAAAATAAATAAAAACAAAATATAGTTTCTTAATATTTAAATACATAATACATACAATATAATATATTAATAATAATAATAATAATAATAATATAATAATAATAAAGTATAATAGATTAAAGCCAGAGCCTTTGATCTGCGGCAGCCGAAAAGTGAACAGTTGATTATAGTGTTAATAAAAGGTGCAGTACGCGGAGAGGAGAGAAATGCATCAAACTCAAATATATTTGATACCAAGACCATTATCATGTTTGAAATTATTCTAAGAAATCAAACATGTAATGGCAATGGCGGTGGCGGTGATGGCTTTTTATTTGAAATTTTTATATACCCTAGTTACCTATAATGGTTGTTTTATTTTTTTAAGCAAAATTACGATGAAAAAATGATGTGAATACTGAAGAATCGAGGCACGAGATCGCAGGTGGGGGCCACACAAGAATAAATTTCTAGGTGCGACGACGGCGGTGTCGATGTCGCCACAAACATCAAAATTATTACTATTGCTGTTACAATTAATGAAACAACAACAGCAATAACTTAATTATCAGATCGGATTGTAATTATTAACAAAAAAAATAACACAAAAAAACTTCAGCAATATCAAGAAATGTAAGATGGTCTTTTCTAATTCATCACATCTACTACATGGGTACGATGGCTGTGGACATGGACAGTATGACGACTATCGACGGCGACGGCGTCGACGCCTAATGCCGGCCTGTATTCGCACACGCACACACGCAAGATTAAAATCATTTATATTTTATCATTTATATCATTATTTATATTACAAAATACTCTCATAACTTATAGGCTATAAGAAATATATCATAGAAATATATGTTTTATCACATCACATGACAATAACAGAACAATAGCAACAATGAGTGATCAACTAACAATAAGGGATATGTATGTCGTTATTAAGGAGGGGGTGCAATTTGGCCGGCAAGAGACGTTGACGCCAACGCGCCAAGTGGCAGTTCAAATCACAGCCGAAAGGCCCCCATAACCTGCCTGCAACTCATTGCTCACCGCACACATCATACATATTTAGCAAAAAACTCCATCCTACATACTTTCTTTTTTTTTACTTCTCTCACTTTATCAATGATAATATATATATTTTTATGTTTTTTGTCTCTTTTTTTTAATTAAATTCTATTTTTTTTATTTATATAATATATATATATATTATTTTCATTTAAACTTTAAATATTATATTACTTAAATAATAATTTGAGAATTGCTGATTCAGACTTTAATAATGTGACTTGTCACATGGCGAAACTTAAAAAAATATATTTAAAAAATAACGAAACGCTTATCAGTATAAAAATTTACATTATTACGTTATAGTGTCGCGTCATGTCTTTTTTTTTCATTTCTTGAGGGTTAAGCGGAGTCGAGTTTGTTCCATATATGTATTTATTACAAGTGCATACACGTAAAAAATTGAAGGGTAAAACTATAGTTGATGATGGGATTTAACATTAGAGAAACCGGCGACATAAAAATAAGAAAGTACTGTTAATTATTAACTGGCATATACGATGACTGCGCATCGGACTTAATTTATTCCCTTCTATTCATACTATTATTTATACATTTAAAAAATTACGTAAAAAAATAACGATTCTAATCGCGAGTAAAAAACAATGATAAAATAATCTGAAAAAAGAAAACATAAAATTGCTAATTTTGTATTCGTTGTATGTATCTCGTATGGATAGAGGGGTGCAAATTTTTCCGAAGCTGAACACAGGGCGCGGGCCCAGGGAATGTGGTTGGGCGCGGAGAGGATTCGAGCGAGATCGATAGGCCAGCGACGGCTTAAGGGTTGGGCGAGTATATGCGAATGGCCTGAATAGCAGGTAGAGAGCAAACAGGACATTGAGCGTCACTACCATCGCATATACGATTGGCACAATCCATGCAGAAGAAATTGTGACCGCAAGGTACTAATGCGTGTGTCACTTTGCCTTCGCCGCATACCAAACATTTGGCTGAACTCAAAAGCGAATCAGCTGGACTGGTACTGTTTGCTGGTGATGGTCGTGATGGTGCTGGTACACTAGGATACGACCAAATGCTTGATATAGCTGTTGAACTATCAAAACTGGGGGATTCACCTATACCTTCATCACGATCGCTTGAACTCCATATAGCGCCCAAATCTCGCCCACCACTACTTGATGAACTTGAAGAGCACGAACCAGAACTGGAAAAGGCACCAGTACTGCCTGTTGATGAGATCATTGCTGGAAATTGATCCGCTGTTGGCTCTATATAATTCAAAATTGAGCTCAATCCTGATTTGTACAATGATGTAAAGAGATCATTATCTTCCAGTCCTCCAAGTGCTGGTAAGCCATTAATGGAAGTACCATTGCCTGTTCGCATTGCAATATGGGCTTCAATTTCGCGACGTGCCGTTTCCACACTTTCTGGTAAACCAGTAACTTCAAAAACAGGCTCCTTATCTCGGCTCGGAGTTACAATGTATGTGTGAGTTTGGTGTTGGATACGTTTGATAGTAGCACCTTTAGGACCGACGACCAGACCGACAACACGATATGGAACGCGTACCTGGATTGTAACGTGGCCAGGAATATTAGCAGGTGGACCAGGTGGTGTACTTGCACCAGAGCCCAAACCAGCTAAGTTGTTTTTACGGGAAGCACGTATCTGAGAAAAATGCTCAGCAGCTGAGAGAATCTCTCGTTTGGCTTTGGCGACATCCTCTTTGCGACCAGTTACCACAAACACAGGCTCTTCTCCACGAACTGGTGTCTTGATGTAAGTGTTGGTTTTAGCTCGGAGAGCCTTTATCTTGCAACCTGTAACAAAAAATATCTTCAGTATATTTAAATTCCAAAACAAATATTTATCTACGAGTATCCATGCAAATGGTACGCAATTTTCAAGTAGTATAATGTTCTAGAAAATATTTTCGGGGTCCTCTTTATGAATAAGAATCAAAAAAATGAAGATATCATCATGGATTGAAAACGTACAGATGGTGGTGGCGACGCCCTTCAACCTGCCGACAGGTCAGTCGCATTCACCTTGTACGCGGGCGCTCAACTATTCAAACCGTTCGAAGCCGCTGTTCGCGGTTTCATGGATGCCCGCCACCAAAACGGAAATTCTCTGAATAAAATTAACAACAAACAAACATTCAATATTAATACTCTCAAGAATGATATAATCATCTTTAACTTTTATCTTATAATCTAGGTATATAGAAATCCATTTGAACGATTCAAGCTGAGCGATCTGAGTAGGAAAAATGATATCAGCCATTGTACATGCCACTGAACTAATAATAAAACGAATCTTTCTTGTGTATATATAGTTCTTTTATTTGTTAAATAGGTACGTATACAAGTTGTGCAGAAAGTTGTATCGGGTCTTTAAATAACGAACGACGACGGGTGCGTTGCCCAGGTACACGAGCATAACCTTGGATTTGCAAGAATGGAATAGCATCACTCCAGGTAAGGTCGGGATTTATTATGGACCACTCTTGAAGCCTTCGTACCACCGGACAACGGGTTTTATTTCAACAATTTATTTCTATACACACAACTGCACATTACAATCACAATAGTCAGTCAACTAATGGCAAGTTTCTCATTTAACAAGTCAGGGTATAGTATAGACCTTGTAGCCCTTGTACAAATAGTAAAACTTTATTTTTTTAATGAGACATAAAAGAATCTCAAATGAAATTATAAGTTAAAAATTTATATCTATCTTCATAAATTATTTGTTATTAAAGTTGGTAAAGGATGCATTTGAAGGTGTATTTGATATATTCTTAGGTTTGCAGTCAATAATGCAAGCTGTGTGAAGAATGCAACTCCTCTCTGAGCTTAATATAGTCTCTGACCTCCGGGACTGACTGTCTGTCGGCTCGATAAGACTCACGCTAGGAAGACACTCATTACTAATGCAATAATACCGTCCGAAGTAGTTTGCGTCATTGCAGTAAATCGACATAACTATGTATGAGTTCTACAATGTATTTTCACAAATCAAATTGTTTATCATCATATAGGTAATTAAAAAATAACTGATCCATATCCGAGGAAACTCTTTTAACAGATGAGTTTTTCAAAGTGCCAAGTTTTTTTTTCAATCATTGATTTAATGTTCTGTTAATTGATCAAATATCTCAAGTTCATAGAGATTTCGAGAAGAAATACATTGAGTAATATCCTTTAGTTTAGAATTTCATGAAACAACTTAATTCCTTTGTATGATGCTGTAAAATATTTAATTGAAGATGGCGTAACTAATCTTAACTACATTCGAATATGGCTAGTAAAATGATCATAAATGTGACTTTTGTCGCCGCACCTAATAATATTCAAGTTAGAAATTCCATTTTTTTTTCCTTGAACATAAAATATGATTATTTATATAGAAATTTATTTGTTGGAAATGAAATAAAAATCACGAATTTTCGTCCAATTTGATAAAGAAACAAGATTAGTCACACTGTTGACAGGACTAGTTATAACTCTATGAAAACTAGGTGAATCGATTATTGTTGTTCTTTATCCAGAATATTCTATAAATAATCAACATATGTCCTTGTTTTATTTAGAAAATAAACAAAAAATGATTCAAAATTTAAATGAGAGAGAAAAGAAAAACAGAATCTACACGGATGTACCTAATAAAAACTCGGCATGGGGGAATGTACAAATGTAGCATCTTTGTAAATGTCGCCAAACCTGGCCAACATCCAACCGATTACATTGCACTCTCATTTCATTTTGTTCCTTGCTAGTCTAGCTCTAATGTCTAGAAATATCTTTAGGGTAAATGCCACCTTGTAATTTTAGCTCTCTGATTTTTATAGGAGGAGCCCAGCTGACGAAATTGTCACTTTTTCGACTCATTCGGAACGCGCTGAGAAGTTTTTGTATAATTTCCAATAGTCAAATATTCGTTAACACACTAGAACTAACGCCAGAACGTTTTAAAAATAACAAACTTCAAGTATTTATTGCAAAGGTCAAATTAGACGTTACCGAACTGCCTACGGTCAATATTATTCATGTTAAATCATCTATTTTATATTAGCAAAAAAAGAAATGATCCTAAATAAATAATTGTAAGCGGCTGCAGAAGAGGCGCCTCCACCATTTTGCATAGTTGTATGCTTCACAGCAAACGATCTCATCTCTCTCTCTCAAATCGTTTTTTCTGCCAAAATTCATTCGTACCAACAAAAAGTTTTAACACATACACATACACAGGTAGACTTTCGCTATATTTTTAAAAGCGTTTAAAAGTTATTCGCATTTTCAATTAGCCACAACTGTTACGAAATTGTGTCGCGCTTCAAAAAATGTCATTGTATGTGTTGCGTGAATAACACCACAACAAAACCATATCTTCACTTTACAGCAATTTTAACATATTAATATTTTGATGATTATGCGGTACTTTGCGTGGGTACATTGATGTTGCTGGTAATTTTTTCATTCCCTTTTTTTTCTTAATTATGCCACCCGCCAAGATCATTTAACTTGTTTTCGTTCAAATCTGGAGTGTCTTATTTCAACAACATCTAGACTTGTTGTATAAAGAACATAGAAAGACACACATAAAGAGAAAGAGAGAGAAACAGTTTTTTTCCTCTAAAGATTTGACACATGGCACCCACACTCTCCTAACATAAGGCCGTCTACCTCTGACTCGTTTCTTTGACACAAATGCGAGCTATCTTCCGGAGTCTATTTTGATACTTATCGCAGGTCGAAACTAAATGTGTGCTTAGAGGTATTTTAAATGAGGTGAACATCTTAAAATTGTTTCATCAAACAGAATACTCTGTAAAAATAAGTAATTTGATATATAATTCACTGAACGATTTGAATTAAGTCAAATATTTACTTATTTTCATATCTAGAGCGAGTTTATTTAATCATAATATCTCTCTTTTACTTGTCAAAAACTATGTAAAAAAGATACATAATTTTTGCCCAGATTCTATTTGATCATGCTATCAAACAAGCAAATAACGACCACAGAATTGACATTTTATCAAAATCAATTACTCAAGTCCTTTGCTTGTTGTTATATGGCACACATATTATATGATGTAATTTATCCTTTTTTTATATTTGAACTTTCCTCACGTAGATATACACGTTAATTACGTAAATACCGGCTAAATGCAAACAACGAACTTGTCTCAAAACAAAAGACAATAATCTAGCAATAATAGAGATATTACATTAATATCTATATACGTAATAAAGTTTCACTATCGTTTGAATTAATTATGATTGCTAATTCCGCCAAAATCAACTGACAATGAGAGAAGCTTTGATGAGGAGGATCGTTTTTATTTATTTGAAAAACAAAACCTATCTTCATCCAAATCAATTTTATGGTTAATAAAACTCAAACTTTTATACACATATCGAAGAATTGGCAAAATGCCTTATCTAAACAAGAATCCTTTCTTATTCATCTGTGACAACCAAAACATATGCAAATCATTTCTCTCCATACTATATCCACGTAACGTGTTGTACCTGGTGACCTTATTTTAGAATAATATTATTTACATATGGGCCGAGACAGGTAGACATGTATGTCGCCACCTTTCCCCACAATATATGTCTGTGCACGAAGAAGAATTTTTCATACCTAAATGATGTAACATCAATCTTGACATTATTGCCAAATTAAAATAATAATAATAATACTACTTAAATATGGAGGTAATATAAATAAAATTACATTTACTAGAGGAAAAATACGATATTATTCTACCACCACCACCACCACCATTACAGCGATGGCGTGTCATGGATAAAACAAGGGAGATTTTTACCCTCAACCACTAGGTATCGATCCGAACAGAGTTCCCCCCAAACAACGATTTATCACCGATACTAAAAGGCAGCGATTTGAAACGATTCAAGTTCTATCTGTGTTTTTTTTTTGGGTTGGTGCCTCCTTCGTCTTGAAAACTTGTTCTGCAGAGGCTAAAAAAAAGTAGGAATTTATACTTTTCAAAGGATCAAAATAGATGTGAGGATTTGAGTAGTTTTCTTGTAAGAAAATTGGTAGAAATTTCATAGGATCAACGAACCAGTCGACACAACCAGGTTCCAAGTGGAAAATACCCACTAAAACGGTCAATTACTTTTATAAAGCAGTTGAAAGAAAAATCGGTATAATAATACTCCTATATAACAATAAATGTTGGAAACGATAGAAAAAGATCCGTTCGTATGTTGTGTTTTCGTATGATTGATTAGAAAATCTCGTAATTACTAGAAATGCAATAGATCAGAAATAATTTCAGAGAAGAGCAAAAGACGTTTTCCACTCGATAACAAGAACGACTTCTATACTAGTTCAGATATGAATTTCGATCCAATATCAGACAATTTTTATGGAAACAATGGAAATAAAAAGCTCAATTTCTTGAACACATTGAACAATAAACACACAGAGAAATGTTTTGTTATTTATATGTTTAAAATAGCCATTGAATATTGTAACAACCGACAAAGCATTTGATCCATGAAAATTTTATACAGTCGAACAACGTTATAAACTTTGTATTCTTGTCTTTAGTGACTTGCTACATAAGGCATCACTAATCAGAAACAGATACAATTCTATCCAGACCAATATTATACATTGAAGACGAATAAGACCGGTTTTATTATAGAATCTATTATCTAATATAACTGAAAGAGTTGAAAATTAATAAGTCCGTTCCAAGATAATTGATAGCTTGTTTCTAATTCTAGCCATTCTCATTTCACTAATTGCAAGTACACTTCTTATTGGAGATATTAAAGGAAATGATTTACTTTCCACCAAAGAATAACTATAAATAGAAAACAGTGGTAATAGATTTAATTAGAATTTAATTAATCCATTAAAAAAAAATAAAATTGATCCTTTTTGTCTTCAAATAAATCGTTTAGATTTATCAACGTCCTATTGTCTGCATCCAAGAAAAAACGTTATTAATGTATGTACATGGAAGACCACCAACAACAACACAACCATCTGGATGTTTGATATTTGAATGGATTAGAATTTAGTGTGCATATTAAAGGGTCGTAATGGTTGGTCGTACTCTGTAACGAAGGCGCGTGCCTACAACACAACGGGGAAAAAACCTCGACATATAAAATAAAATGTAATGTTTATGTTAATTTTGCATGTGTAGGGAAATAATAGAAGTATCATCAAAAAAAAAAATCCACCCTTTATTTTTAAAACATGCACAGTATGACAAAATTTTTGATCAATATTATTGATTTATCAGAATGAATTAACGGCACGTGTACGAGGAGAACAAGTAAATGGAAATACAACGATCAAGATAAAGCGATTTTGGTGGGAAAATATACAAACCAATAATTATCCGACTTTTCCACAAGGGGATACAACACAGTTGAGGGGGGTGGAGAGGAGAGAAATTCAAGAAAACTTTGGATAAAGTTTAAATGGAAAAGAGGGGTGAAATTTCGTAACTAAGGCGAGGAGTAGTACTAGAGAGAATATATATTATTTCAATGCCGGAAACTTGACACAATGTCGCTTTATCTAGTGTTTCGTGTTGTTGAATGATAAAACAGGTCGCTATGGATAGATTTGGTGTTTTATGTGTGTATGTGTATGTGTATGTGTGCGTTTTGTTATATTTCGGTAGAGAGAAAGAGAAATCTAGGATCTCTAGCCGAAGGGTGGAGCTGGAAAAGCGTAATTCCCTTCTTCTCAAAGGGAGATTTGTGTTTTGTTCGGCTTTTAGCACAAAACCAGCCACGTTATAATGCCTTATCATTTCTTATCTACTCTATATCCTTAGTGACAACAGAACCATTGACAGGTTAACACCAATAGTTTCAGGATTTCGAAGAGGAGCCTGATAATACGTCTTTATTCGAACAAATTTGAAATTAATCAAACTTTTTGCAACCATAATATCGCCAAAACGATCTATCTAAATTCGAGAATTTAAAATTTATCGTGTCAAAGAGGCAAAATTCGAAAAAATTACCAAGCGGAAGATAAATATTGATAAGTCAGGATTTTTTTTTGTGTATGTGTGTACATTTTTCAACCTATAAAATCTACATTTACACACTATTTATTATTTATTATAATGTTACATTGACTCCAAGGTTCCTGATCCAAATCAATTTGCGTAGCAGAATGAGAAACGTAGTCATAGTAACTGCTGCAATGCGCAGTAGGGGTTGCAGACGTCACATGACCCCAATGCAGCCCCCGTGCCAACACCCCGTGACCACCAAAGAAAGAACCCAATACTACAGCACCGCGACGCAGCCGTCGACCCCGGCAGCAGTTCACGTTCAATAAGTGTCATTGCCATCGCGCTAAAGCGCCGGGACGCGTTTCCTATTCCACTATACATATAGATTATATGATATATGTATTATGTATACATAAGGAAATTCAAACGTTTTACCGACCAATCAACCAATACCAGGATTAAGGAAAAACGACGAAAGATATCCTAGGATAGAGGGGGATGAATTCGAATAGGGTGTGGTTGGAATAGAATTTTCGAGTTTTTTCTACGTCAAAAAAAGAAGGGGGGAAAAAACTAACAATTATAATAATTCGTTGGCGAAATTTGTGGGCGCCGATGATCTAATAATGAACAGCCTTGAACTGAGTTTTTCTACATTTTTTTCATACCACTGCCAAAGACTTTTGATGGTTTCCTACAAATGGTGGGAATGCTTGAAAAAATATTGACAACTTGATTAACACAAATACATATAACCGGAACTGTCTATGGAATATTTAAGAGAGAAACATTCAGACAATTTACAAAAAACGGGATAAAAATTAAAGAAGTTTTACTAAGATAGCCTTCAAATACATACAATACGAAAAGTATTTGAAGATAGAAAAAAACTGATAAATTTAACGCTTACAATTCATCATACAAAGAACCTTGGATATCCACCTGCAGTTAATAAAAGGTACCCAAAATTTTAGAAATATATGTATTACAGCAATTCTTCGAACAGGACTAGCATAAATTTGTTTAAAACTTGCAAAATTAATTAAGCAATTCAATGAAAATTCGTGTACCAATAATATAATCAGCATAATCAACTTCATACAAATTCAACAACAGAAACACATTAAAATGAACGTCGTCACACTAAACACCACCACCAATGACGACGACGATGTGCCTGTTTCCTGTTGAGTTTTAGAGGAAAAACTACGTGCAAGAAATTTATTTTGTTTTAATTGAAACAACTTTTTGAATGTGAATATTTACACGAGAAAAATCTGTATGGATGTGTACCTATGTGTGGTTTTTTCTTTGTTTTTCTGTTTTTTTATTTTACTCTAAACATGTTAATGATTTCTCCGACGATGGACAGGCCATATTTACTAATTAGTTAGAGAGTAAAGTGCGTCAGTTATTTGGAGCAGAACCTGAACACGTGTCATGTTACTTTTTAAAACAGGAAATTAACTAATTAAGTGTTCTTCATGGTAATATATAATACGAGTAGTAGTAGGAAGAGTAATATACCTCTGTGTACAATCTAATGTAATTTTGTCCGTTTTTATTCCACATCAAAATTATTCATATTAAACATTTATGTTAAATAGTAATATGCTAAAATGCATAAACAAGCATGTGTCAAGGATGGCAACAATGTTAAAACAGCAAACAAAGAAGATGGTCGAATTAATTAACGTTCGCGATTTGCTACAATTTCTAGATGTCAAATTCTAAACCAGAAACATCAGGATTCAATCGAATTTTTTGGTTTCGTAAACAACAATTTAAGAAAATTATACTTTAGTGCTAATTTAAGACGAATAAAGTTACTGACCCTACCTTATAAAGAGTTTTAATAAATTAAACAATTATAACGAAGAATATAGATTTTGAATATTTTCGTTAAATACTTTAAGGGTATCTTGAGACCCCGTGACGACCGCCAATCCGCCCTTAAAAGACCGAATTTATATAGAATCATGATCATTGAACTAAACTGCTTACCAACTCGAGATATCTTTGTAATTTTAATAAGACGGTTTGAAATACAAACGGACAAGCATCGACCGAATCTCCGGATTCCTTACGAATGATTTATCAACATTATTTATAGTTCAAAAAGAAATTCCATCTCAAATGATTGAAACCAGTGACGGCGAGCACTGTTCACTTCTAATTACACAAACAATTCTCAACAATTAAAATTATTTATATAAAAAGTGGTAGTATTGTTTATGAAAAAAAACCTTGTAGTGTTTATTTTTAGTTGTAAATGTTTTATATAAACAATTTGGCTTTATAAACATAGTGACTGGCGAGCCGCCACTGATCATGTAAACATATCATTGTGTGTAGGTGCATCCTAGTAGTCATTGAACAGTACCCTAGGTCATGACTGTGTTAGAACACACTAGCACCGACCTATGTTCTCACCATCGAATATTCCCCATCTTTATCTACCATATTACAAGTGTTAAATAATCCTATTTAAAATAAAAAACATTTAACAACATAACTCAAGTGTACTTGTTCAGAATTATGGGTCAGTTAGTGGAGACTTTATTAATGTTGAGAAAAGAAATTGCCAATTATTCTATCTATATCTAGTCGATGTGTGTTAGAAAGTGATCGAAGATGGTGTGGATGGAATGCAGTCAACCTGCACATTAGTCTGGGATGCAATATTCACGGTCAAACTGGTGGACGGCGTCAACGGCAAAGGAATAACCAAAAATAAAGAAAAAAAAAGGGACAAATTTCTTTTTGAAGAGTTTCAATTTTTTTCTCTTCTCCAACTAGTTATTTTTTGACTGAAATTGTTGTAAAACCAAAAAACAAATTAAGAAGAAGAAGACAGATAGGAGGGCCCAGTACTACAGGTCAATTTCTGGTCGGTTTCGATCGGATGAAAGTGAAATGAGTAAACTTGACTGGCTTACTCCTTCAGGCTGACATCGTGCGCGGATGTTGAACTAGGTCCGTCTCAAGGCCTCTCTCGTTCGTGTGAGACAGCAGGAAGCACGACGAAGACGGTCTATACATAGTATGTATATACTGGAATTCACTCTTCTATTTGCTGTTGGATGAACAAAGAACTGCAGGCGGCGGCAGCAGTACAATTCAATGTTTTAAGTTAATTGGCCCGTATCGATCTTTAATTATTATTACTGCAAGACAGGACGACATTATGACATTATCGATTGCATTCTGACATTCTTCAATGAATCTATCATTAATGTAAAGACCACTTTTCCAACATTATACTACAAGAACAACATAATCTATAAGAGTGCACATACACACAAAATAGTCTCCTCTCTATTTTTAGACAGGGAGAGAGAAGACGAAGTGAGGAGAAAAGAAATCTCCCTAATTATTCCTGCAAGAACCAATTTTCAGTATGTCAGAGTAGACTCTATTTAAGGGGTGGCCAAACTGTTTGTTCTTGAGATCGATTTTCAGCATAAAAAGTTAGTCGCGATTTACTTATCGAGTTCGCGATATTTAACACATTCAAACCCTCGTGGTAATCAATGAGGGTGAGGGGGTGTAGTGTAGTGTAGTGTAGTGATGGCGCTCATTTGTAATACGGCTGTGCTCGACCAAAAATCGTTTCGCGATCGACCTGTTGGCCACCCCTGACTAAAGAATCGTGATCGGGAATTGCTCAAAATTCTGCCAGAGCAGAAACATCCCCTAAATTTTACGGCAGTTTATAAATAAACATTAAAGGAAAAATTCATAGAAAATAGAATTACAGCGTGAAAGTTTCGGTAGAAGACCCATTTTATGTAAAACATACCTATTTACCGATAGGCAGAATATAAATGAAAGACATCCATGTGAAAATTAACCTGGAAATTTCTGTGATATTTTTAAAATTCTAGATTAGTTGGTGACACTAATCGTGAAACATTTAGTTACAGGACGAAAATAAAATTACAAAAAACTTCAGTAGCACCTAATTGATCTGTCTATAAGGCAACTTAACCCTGTATCAAGTAAAAGTACATGATTTTGTTCATATATGTATACGAATTCATGTATGTATGTACATTATGTGTGTACAATGGATTTATTTACCTTGCCACCTACAGAGTTGAAGTTTTAAGCGGTTTTAAATACTCAAACAAAGAAAGAGTGACATTAACGAAGAAATTATGCCATTTTACTCATACTACACCCAACAATCGTCCTTTTTTCAACACTCTACCTACACTTGTTCGTATACTAGAAAGTTATAAGTGAAAATTGTCAAGAATCAATTGAACTTGGGGCCTGTTTGAAATCGATTAGAATCGATTCAATTCAATGTTTTTTTTTTGCCTTATGAATCAGCTGATTGATATGTTAATTAGATTATGATACTACTATATAAAGAATTAAGTGGGCAAATCAATTTCAAACTATCATAATATTAACCAAATTTCCAGGAGTATTATCGCAAACCAAACATTACTTATTATTTATCAACACAGTTTATCAATAAACAAAGTCAACGTTGATAACTTCCTTCAAAATATTTATTATGTAATCCATGAAACGGGTGTTGAAATTATGAAAAACAGTTGCTGTAATGTAATGTTCCTTTTAAAAAAAACTTCTAGATAAAGCGTTTTCTTCGATCGTTCTTCAACAGTGTAAGCAAATTTACATTTACTATATTTCTCGATCAAATTTGAAGATAATTTGTTAGAGACTACAAAACACATAAATATAGCAGATTAAAGTCCGGAAGAGATCATAAAAATTTTATGTTAAATAAAATGCTAACAATAAGTTTTGAAAAATAAATAAAAACATATGAATAAATAATATGAGCAATGTATTTTTAGTTGGATAGATGATAAAATTCGTACAGAGGAATGTTTTTCTTGGCTCGATGACAGACTCAATTTCCAATACTTGTACTATAGGCATTTATCATTATTACACCTTCGATATTTTAACAGTTTTTTTTTTTTTTTTTTTTTGAGGACACGTCTTTGAAACGAATGAGTTTATCTTGAATTTTACGACCTGAAAGTGACCGAAAAATAAAAACACCCCCCAATTTATAGAGTTGACGACAAATACCGCAGGTAAATTTCAACAACACAACAACCCCCTCAAATTCTTTATTTTCTTCTATCGTCTTTTATATTCGTAAACATCTAGGAAACTCGTTCCAGTTTTGCTTAACCCGCCCAAATATGATGTAAAATAAATATTTAGATGAACCTACCGAAAGAGCAAACACTGTCGCCACCAACCAACATCATCACGTAAACCATTTAAACATACACAACAACCAATAACAAAGACAAAGAAGCTACTACTACAACTATGACTATACAGTTCATCCGGCCACAAAAACTGATGAAAAAAACAGAAGAGCTACAATATAATGAAGGGAGCTAAAAGGGACAAAAAAAAACACACACAGAGGTTGATTACCAGCAACCAGCAGCTAGCAAAACTAACAACAATATCATCATCGTCGTCCTGCCTCTTCCATTCGGTCATATTTCAATGATTCCATGTTCAAAGAAGCTTAATTAGCTTATTTTGTTATTATATTGTATTATAAAAATTCTCAAGGACAAATTAATTTATAATTTTATAAGAAAAAGACAGCAGAAGAACAACTTTTTGAATTATTTATATGTGGATAATATTAAGCCAATTAATTCTTTGGTATGTGGTCCTTTTTTTTCTCTGTCGTTATTGTTAACTGGTAACTCGTGTTTTATTATCAACATATTTATCAAAAATAAATGTGGCGGGAAAGCTTATCTTATCAGTAATAAAAGTTGTTCTTTTAATTTGTGGGTTTATTCAACAATGTAGTTTGGAATATAGAGAAACTGAAACTTTGATCACCACCACCAACAACAACAACAACAACAAAAGGAGGAACTTTTTTTGGGGGATGGTCGGTCAATTTTGCCTTTGGCAAAAAGGATCGGAAAGTTTTCTAAAATTTCGTTTTATTGTGGTGCTACCTCTATAATTTCCGAAACGATCCATTGTTAGTTTCTGTCTAACGACGTGACCAATTAGAATTGCAAATTTAAAAAAGATGATTTTCTATAATATACAGACGAGTCAAATTGGTATTTTAGAGAAAAAAATATAAATGCAGACAAGAGGGAGGTTTCAAAAAGTAGAGGTATTGATAATTTTTGTGTGCTTCAGAAATACCTAAATAAAAATAATTTTGAGGCAATTGAATAGATGGAATACTAGAAATTAGGTTAGAACAGCAGCTTTCTAGGTGAAGTGGAATATGCTTTTTTAAGCAAATTATCTATTTACTTCATGGTCTATTCCCAGAGTTATCGTTTCTTCCTGTTAACGCTTAGATTGTCCCAGGCATTGACCAGCGGACATGCTAGTCGTTACACTCGCCGCGGTCATGTGTCACTGCTTACTTCTTATTATTCTTATTACAGTCTAGATGGGATTTAATGTTTTCTACATTTTATTCTTTTTTTGTTTGTTTGTTTGTTTAATATAAAATCTCTTACTAGTCCTATAAACTTTCATGATGACCGGTTCAAAACAGGAGATGACTACTAAATTTAAAGTCTCTCTTTAACCTTAATTGAACTTATATGAGAAGCTGGGAAAATTCTAACCAGATTCCTATTAAAATTATATAATATGGGAAAATATTTTCGCATTTTCAAGGAAAAAAAACCGAAATATTTAATTTCTTCCTTTTTTTGTACAGGGAAACTGTACATTAGCTAAATGGATAATTTTCTACACAAACAGAGAACATACGAAGAAACACATGTTGTAAATTTATACGAACGGAAATGGTGTTATGGCAATTTCGCCATGTTAGGAATTCCAAAGACTCTTTTTTTTCATTAACGACATTTCGGTTATCAATTAAGTATCGTAATTTTTACACTCGCCTAATTATTTCTATCCACATCTCCCTCTGTCGAGTATCCAAACCTCCTTATTACGTTCTTCTTTGGCGGTGGTTAAAAAAATGATTATCTGGAAGTATTGGGGAGTCAAGCCTTAATATCTCCCGCCACTGATACATTTTTAATACTTCTCGGTCGATTTAAGGATACTGACAGAGACGAGAGAGAGAGAGAGAGGCGAGGTATAAGAGCAGTAAAGTTAATGGACGAAAAAAATCGCAGGCAAACCGTTTTCGATGAGAACCACCGCCAACGGTTCAAATTGCTATGTGCTCCTATGTCGGTAGATTATTGGGGTTATTGTTGTCTGTCTGGAGTGGCGGCAGCTGGCCGGAAGGCTGCCATGTGGATGACTTACAAAGACCGAACCTTTAGCCGAGGTCTGTTTCGCATCTGCCACCCTGTCGATGTGGCCACGACCAGTTTCCAACCATCTATATACCACTACCGGTCGTTTTGTAAACAACCATTTCGAAAAGGAGAGGAGGAAACAACAAGGAGAGGCAAACGAAATTCCAACCAAAATCTCAAAAAGGAAAAAATAAAATACACACATATAATTTAATTTAACTATGAGTGTTAAATTTGTTCTAACATGGAAGCGGAAATTCTATAGGGACATCACAAAAACTCTCATGGTTAAATTAATAGGCATGGGGGAGATAACGTATAAACGCATACCAGCAATTTATTAACAATATCGACGTAAACAAATTGTTATTTCCCTAATACAAAACTGGGCCAGACGCCAATCAAATTAAATTATTAAATAGTTTAATAAAGTTTACCTAAAAACAACTGTAAACCTCATACCTTGTACTTTTTTATTTTTAGCTCTGTATCGTGAATTTTATCTCCATTATCTAGGAGTATCCTAAATCATATTTACCAACTGCAATCACAGCTGCTGATATATCGTTCACCTATTAAAACCAATTTAAATTGAGGGAAGAAAATAGTTGAGAGAAAAAAATAGCCTTATCATCATTTGTCGAAATACTAATAAAATGGATGACTTCCCACGGGGCCACTAGGCTTGGCCCGACCCTGTCCTAAGGTATGAAGCGACTTCCGTTACCGTCCTCTTAAGTTCCCACACCGCAACCATTTTTTTGCCTGTATTTGACGTATTTAAAATTTAGGAAAAAAAAATTGATTGGTTTATAGTCAAGATCTTATTTCCCATTATACCCAAATAGGTGGACAAAAAAAAAAGAAACATCGTCACAACTAGAAAAATGTAATTGTCCTCATCATTACACTATTTTTAAATAATGGTATATCCTTGAATCCGTACAAGAAAACTTCCAAGGTCCAACAACCTGTATAGAACTTGTAAACAACAAGGAAACATTGGTCAAAAATTGTAAAACGTTATTAGAACAGTGAACCGCCAAAAAGTTGTTATCATCATCAGCCCTGGAGCAAAACAAGGATTCTGCCGAATACAATTGTTCTGGTTTTTGAACAAGATTTGGCAAGATAAAACTTGACATACATACAAAAAAAATCACCATCATAACACAAATAAAATCGTATATTACAGTGTAGGCGGGAATATTAGATGGTTTGTTTTTAGATCTACCTCAATGACCCTAATGAGAGACTTTGAGAATAGATTTACTAAAATTACGGGTAACACGGTTTTTTTTTCTATCTGCTCTTTAAAAATACCCGAAAAAAAAACTAGATCAAACAACAAAATAATGACTCTTCTCTTCTCTTTAATTAAAACGTGACAAATCTTCTAAAGTGTAATAAATCTCTTTATAAGAGGGAAACTGAAAGGATGAACAACTTAAAAGTTGGGCTTACGTTAAGCTCTTTTACACAAAAAAACTCTTCAAAACTTTTTCAATATCAATCCAATGGTCTATTGACTAAATAGTTGAATAAATCAACCATTCACACCATAGGCCACAATCTAAGATCATGATGGGAAAAATTGATGGATACTAAGTTATGTCAAGGTTATTATTGTGGTCTAAAGACCTATTGAATATACAGAAGACAAACGATAAGAGAGAAGAAGAAAAAAATGAAATCTGAGACATTTTTATGTGACTTGAAAACA
The DNA here is from genome assembly GCA_037464855.1 of Iselma pallidipennis. NCBI lineage: Eukaryota > Metazoa > Arthropoda > Insecta > Coleoptera > Meloidae > Iselma > Iselma pallidipennis. Next base: position 56,987 of record JAZBHA010000140.1, on the reverse strand, counting down.
GATGTATTCTTTAAAAATTCATTGAATACAAGCAAAACCAACACCACCGCCACCAACTCAATATTATTGTGGCATTGATTCATTTTGAAATCAACTATTTATCCAATATTAAATTAAAAATTCAATTTGCTTTGTAGTTAACTAGAAAACAATCTATAAAATGATTTTATTAGATTTAAAGGCGGGGAAACAATGCGAAACTCCCACTTTGGAGTAACTTTCGCTCGTTAATTATTGCATATGGGACACCGGTGAAAATTACATAATCAATGCAATATTTTTACATTGCATTTATAAATTATATTTAATGATAACCGAAAATTAATTGTATAGAATGATTTATATGTAAGTAGGTACTCAACAAACAGATGGAAGATATCCTAAATCATATTAAGTTTGTTTTTTGAAAAACTTAGATTGGAAGGTCTGATCCTTCATCTAAAAATACGGGGAAAGTCAAATTTTGTCCCTAAAAGCTTCAAGTTCAGTACAAATTAGAACAACTAATGTTACCACACGATTTTTAACATGATTTATAAAAATTTGATTAAATTTGAAAATGCAAATTTTGCAATACTATTTGAAAATTTGTTTTATCTACAAATAAATCATAAAATTTTGGCTGAAGATAATAAATTTTAATAAAATTTTTGTCTTCATTTTATAATGTTGTTGTAACGAGAATGTTTTGTAATAAAACGATTTCTATTAGAAATGAAAATGACGAAGAAAAAAAAACAACAACAACCAATAAATTGATTCGATCAATGAATCAGAGAGATGAATTACAATCATTTCAAAATAATTAACAAATTAGCTCTTTTTATAAAGACATTAATTTATTTATTTATTTTCGAGAAAAACAAACAATTAGCTAACAATCCGTTGATGTAACGAATTTTTAGTGATTCGTCATTTTATTTGGGATTTTTAGTGAAATCGGCCAGTAACCTCCTCCTCCTGACTGATTACTACCTCTCTGAACACAAGGCAATAATGTAACGACACAGTGTTTTAGAGACAATGAATGAGTAACATCCTTATTTCATTTAGAAATTGTCGTTTGGATGATGGTAACGTTTAGAAATTTTGATTTTTTTAAAAATTATACATGCAAAATTTCAAATCTAACAACAACAAATGTAAGATTGAACATCAACAAAGGCAATGAATTTTGCAATTCATAAATGTTACTAGTTGTCGTTATATTATCTGTCTTCTAAGAAACTCGCTATAAGAATCCTATTATTTTTCTCCTTTGATATTTTATAAAAGCTCTTTATATTTTATTAGTACATATATTCTCATGCCTAATTGACGGAAATTTTCATTATTTTCTTCCAATTATCACTCATGAGTCATTAGAGACCATCTGCGGGTTATTCACTGTTCCATTTCTATCATAAAACTAACGACGTTTTGTGTTCAAATTGTATTAAAAAAATCTCAAAGAAATTTCAAATATTTGTTTCTTATCACCAATCATAATATAATATATAATTGAAATTTCAGTAAAAAATAGGTAAAATATTCAAAAGTGGGTGTTTTAAGTTGGAATTCAATTGAGAAAAAATCACAAAACTGGGCCACATTTACAGCAACATTATCTATAGGTAGTAGAAATGATGCAATTTTGAACTCGGCAACAATAACTCAGTGGTGATTTTTTTATCGTAGGCACACAAAACGGCGTATACCTACATGTAGAGAAAGCCCCTCAATTCAATTAGTGATTATCTATAGTGACTTATCTCGTTACGCACGTGTGACAAACCACTACATAATTCATACCTTATTTCTTAACTGAACCAAGCAAAAAACAAAAAAAAACACAGAAGGATAACATGAAAAAATTCTCTTCATATTTGGCGACATTTCAGTATTGTCTATGGACGACAAGAAGTATTCGACCACCAGTTTAAAGAGGCAATTTGATCCGTGTTTTTATATTGATCCTTCACCAACAACAACAACAAACAAAACCCAGACGGTGGAAAAAATCCTGATAGTCTACCAACAGCAGTATTTGTTGTCCTCGAGATCAGTGAGAAGAAAAAGGAATTCAGGCATGCTGTGGATGTGGACGATGGTACAGATTTTTAGATCCATTAGATCTGTCGAAAATGTTGTTTATAATATTGCTAGGATGCTTGTTCATTGTTTAAAATGATAAAAAGAAACTTAACCGACGAGGACGACGATTGTGTGTCTGTATATGTATGTATGTGTGTGTTTTAGAACGTCTTCGACGCGGTCACTCGTTCCGTGTAGTGAATAAACTCGCGGCCTTGAGGCGGCGTCGTGTAGAAGGTCAAGGAAATTGTTACGCGAGATACACATTTCTCTCCCATCGTTCTATTTTAAACAATTAACAATGGTAATTAACAAATGTTATTGATGATCCTAAGTAGGATCACCAACATTCTAGTTGGGGGTTAGAAATGTTCGGTAGGTTTTCTCTTAAACAGTGACTTGTATACATATAGAGAAATAAACACTTGACTATATTGTAGAATTGAACGTTAATGGCATCCATAGATTATGTTATTACCAGTAATAAAACGCAGCGTAAACAGATCATATGCGTTTTGAACCTGACCTCGTGTAAATTAATCCTTGCAATTTCCCACAACTCTACAGAAAGCTCTATATCACCAACACAAAAGCTTCTCGTGTTGTTTACGTCATATTAAATATCCTGATTATTACGAAATTTAGTTAAAAAAAAAAGCGGAAATTGTATTTTGTTTTCATGTTGTTACTTCTTATTTTCCAAAGACATTACAAGAAACATGTTTTCTTCAACAACTATTTGTTATCGATTTGTACTAAATTTTGTTACAAGAACAACACACAGAAAAACGGGGTAAATGACTTTGGTTGTTACACACACCTCAGGTAACGAACGAGCGAGAAACGATGTGGAAACACGATGACGTTTAAGCAGATTAAAACGAAAATGAATGAAAGGAATTGTACTACAATGACCATGAACTCCAGTGCAATGCAGTTGGTTTTGTGTTTTGTCTTTTTTTAATTATTATTATTATTATTATTATTATTGTTTTATTGCAATTTTTAAATCCCACTCAGGTTTCATTCAAGTTTTTTTTTATAATAATAATCATGTGCTCAATTTTATTAATCAAATTGAATTCATTAAAAAAAATATTACAATAATGATTAGAAACTACCTATGCACCCAGAACGTTACTGGATGTTGTTCTACAAGAACGAAAAGAAATAAACAAGAGTCGAGTGGGAACAATAACACAACACAACACAACAACAAGATGATGATGATGATGATGCATGATGATTTAAATTTATAGAAACAAGCAGTTTAGGTAGATTAGATACACCAGTTTTAAGTAGTTAGATTAAACAGGTAAATAAACGCTCGTTATCAGTCGTAATATTTACGATATTTTATAAAGGAGGAATAAACGAGAAAATGTTTGAATAATTCTTGTCTTGTAACCGTTTCTGGGTCTTGTTTCATAACAACAACAACAACAACACCCTAACATCCCTAGCGTTTGTTCAGCCACCCTTCTTGTGGTATATTACGTCATCACATACTTGGATTCATATGCGAAAAAATCAATAAAAAATTCTAAATTATAATTGAAGAAGCCTGTCTAGACTGGTGTTGTTTCAAAATGGAATTTTCAAATTCGTTTATGTTTTTTTTTTCTTGAGAATCAAGTCTAGACATCTTTTCGTTCACGCAGTAAGACAACTGGAATTGAAAAGGAGTAACAGGAGTAACAACAACCAAAAAAAAAAACGGTCTAATTGTAAGTTTGATAACAATGTTCACCCCAGGGTTATCTACCTGTAATGTGGGAATAACATCTGGAACGGTTGACAATAATAATAATATTTCTAACTTCAAGTTTGAATAGAAAGAACGAAAAGGAAAAAATGCTAATTTTGTTTTATTATTATTATATTCATTAGGTAGGTTCGTTGCATTATGACGATGGGGCAATAATATGTGTTGATCGAGTAGTACTGTAGAGGAGTAATTCATAACTTCCTGTCACTGACTCAATCATGTAAGATTATACTTTAACAGAATATAAAAATTATAATACAACCTTAAAAAAAGAAAAAAAAAATTGTACACAACAAATAACAAAGAAGGAACAAAACTGAACATCCTGTGACTAGTGGTGTCGAATATCGATCAATAAACCCGCGTGTAACATATGAAATTACACCCTTTTTGGTATTTCTAGTACAATAATAACGTAAAATTTCACCCATCATCATATCTTAGATTGTTAGCCCTTCATCACCGGGGGGCCAGTCAACCATTGATGATTCATTGATTACATCGGTCGATGATTAGAATACAAATATTAAAGAGGAAATCAGACCGACGATTTGCTCTATTTAGAAAATAGGTATAGATCTATATCAACATTTATGGATTTGACTTCACGACTTTATCATTATCATTATTTTATTATAGAGTAACCGAAAATCTGTTATCGACTTGTAGAAATTAAACAACCATTTCAAAAAGAAACAAAACATCTGTTTCAACTTCCCTCAGAAGATCATTCGTCGGAAATGACTGTTGTTGATAATCAGAATTAAAAGCTAAACTAACATTTTAAATCGTTTTTAAAATCTTGTAAAACGAGCAAACGAACAACAACAGCTGGTTTTTGGGGGCTGGGTGATAATTCCTTGTCAAATTTATACTTCTTTCAAGGTTGTTGTCTTGATAAATTTATCTCACAATACAGTTTTTTATATTACAATTGATTTTTAACCAATATAATAAATGTAATTTGTCATGGTGTAATCGGGTAACACTTGATTTTCAAAGGGACTGACTTTCTTTCTTGGCGGTAGGAATTACATGGGCAATAAATAACATTTCTGAAAAGGATCCGTCATAAAATCAGCATGGGTAGGTCCCATAAATAAGAATTTTTCGGAGAAATTTTGGCTAGAACTGAAATTTAAAGAGAGCTAAAATCACGTGGTTTCAAGTATTGTTTTAAATATCGTGCTTAATGAATATTATGCATCTAGTCGTGCCAGTAATTGCAGATTGCAATAAAATTCGTCATGAAATTGTAAATATAGCACCATAAATAAATGACTAAATTACACATGAATTAAACAGAAAAAGTTTCAGATTTATAACGAACTTTTTTTGAAAGAGGGAAAACTATTATAAATCTTTATACAAAACTTCCAAGACCGTTGATATTCTGGAAGAAATCTAACAACTAACAACAGCTGTGTCATGCTTTGGTGTATATTTTTATATATCTATAGATATATGGTTTTTCTTCAGCTTACCTTGTCTTCCAACAATTTCGGCCACATGCTCCGAACTGGGTACCGGGACGCATTCCGTCATATTTTGGGATTTCTTTGAACGGACTTCCTCCAATCCAACAGTTGTTAAAGAGTTGACAAATGAAGTCAAATCACCAGTACTATCCGGTTCAGTGACTGTATTCAACGGTTCATTAAAACCAAGCATGGACAGTTCGAGGGCCAGTTGTAGTGCCCTTTCATCCCCAATGCCGCTAGGACGTTCTAAATCAGCGAATAAGCTAGACGTCGGCATGTTGCACTACTGTTTTATTATTGTTTATATTATAATTTTCAATTTGAAAAAATTATGGATTCACACAGTCAAGGAAAATAAAACCAAATAAAAAAACTAGAGACCAACTGATTGTCGTTGATTCCTCCTTGTTTGTTGTTGTTTTTTTTTTTTTGATAAAGTTAATTTATTCTAGAGTTATTAGATTTCTTCTAGACACGCATAGGGCTCAGCGGACCCTCAAACGCGGTTGCAGCAATGTCCACAAGACATAAAAACGACGTTATTACTATTTAAAAAACGGGTTCACTCGTACAAAAATATAAATATCTAGTTAGGGTCTAAACGTATTATTTATTTATTTTCTATAATTATTATTAAATTTCTTGTTATTATTACTAAAAATGGGACAAGCAGACACACTCGCCCCGCTCGCTTAAAGCTGACTGAAAATTGGTTAGGTACACCGTGGTCGGATCCACACACCATGTGCGCAGAAATGACATTAATGCGCTTGTGTATGAAAAGCCGGCGCGCCAAATACAAACCAACAACACAAAAAAAGCTCTCAACATTTATACCGGTACCGGCGCAATGGTTCCCCAGCAGATTATGCTTCACCACCTCCCACCATCATCGCACTCATCATCAGGAACCACGCTGGTCGCGACGCAGCCTTGACGCATCGTAAACCGTAACGAACACGTGCTTTCGGCAGTTAGCAGCGCTTCACAAGACATTCTGCCCTAGCGCTTTTGTTGACAATCGGGGAAGGTTTTATTAAAAAAAAATCTCATTACACTTTGATGTATCCTTTAAATCGACCATTATTCTTAAATATCTACATACAAGTCCTCCGAATCGGTGCAAATCAAATAAGAAACATGTAGCTTTTTAAACGAGATGCACTTTATCTACAAATGCTAACAATTTCCATAAAAATTCGTTATAAAACTGATAAACAAATAGATATAAAATTGGAATAAATGAATAAAGTGAAACATTTACTACAATTTAACGACAAAAATAAATACTAAAAAATATTTATTATCGAAAAAAATAGGTAGGCGATGCAAAAATCTAATTAGACTTCTCGAAGAACATCTGTACCTACCAGACCCATTTAAAGAGTGAAAGTCGTTTCTAATTATAATAAAAACTGAAGCGTTTATTGTCAGTTTTTTTTTTGTTCACCTGGTTCTGTCCAAAAAGTAATTCAATGAACATAATAATAATATAATCGTATAATTTTTATTAGAATTACGTCGTCTGCCACACCTTCATTAACACAGAAGGCAAATCTTAATAAACCTAATTAATTACTTCAATTTAACAAGTTTCCGGATATTCTAACGAAAAAAAATTAAGTGATAATAAAAACTATCAGGAAATCCGACCTATATTAACATCGATAAATATAGAATTAAAATATTAACTGATAATTTACAAAATCAATAAATAAGTTGTACTATTTGTTGATTTAGTTGCTTAAAGAAAATACTCCTAATAATAATCAATAATTAATTCATTAACTTTAGTATCTGTACGAGTTGATAGACAAAATTTTTATGGTATTGGCACTACCTACTAATAAGATAATGGTATTACTACTCGTTTTTTTTAATGTGCATATAAAAAAAGTTTGATCGATGGATATTAGGGAGTTGTTGCTGAAATGACAAGATGCTATTTAGCAATGTGTCTAAATATAGAAACAGACGAAAACTTTACGGTAACAGAATAATAATAATTCGTGTAAACATGTTATGTCTTTTCATTTATAGTGTTGGTATGACCTTCGCGGAGATTTTTTTTAATAATTATTATTTGCATTATTACATTAAAAACGTTTATTAATTAAATTGGCCGTTTATTTTAAACATAGCTTTATTATCACAACTGTATTGTACGATTATGAAATCAACTGTGTGATAATAGTTGAATGTTTATTATATATCTCCGAAATTTTTACCAATTCTTGATAATTTTTTTACTTTTGGTTTTATTTGCAGTTAATGGTTGTATTAACTGAAATTAATACTTGTCTCTAATTAGTGATTAGTGCGCCCGAGGATCTACTTTTTCTGTATTTTTGTTCCCAGTTTCTAGGCTTTTGGGCTATTTTCAACAAGAATTTCACAGTTCTTAGTCATAATTCTGTCACCAGAATTCTCAAAACGGTAAGGATCAAGGAACAATCTAGAAGAAATGTTTGGAACGTATACCAGTCTCAGAAATTTTGTGAATATTGACTTCTACAGTCGAATCACTTTGCGGTACTACCCAATAAGGGAGTTAGTTTACTACATCAGCAACAATAGACTTTAATTTACAATCTCGAACAGATGCACAGAATCAGCTCCTAAAAGTAAATAGTAAAAAAAAGACCCAGGTAAGATTGTAAATTAAAATTGTCTATTATTGCTCCTGCGATAGACAAACTCTTCTGCTGGGTCCTACCACAAAGTAATTTGACTGATAAGCTAATATTCACAAAAATTCTAAGTTCACTATAAGAAATATTTTTTTTTTAACTCCAATGGTAGTAGGATTTAACAGAAGGTTTTTTTTTGTTTTCTACAATAGAAAATTATAATTTACAATCCTAAATACACAGAGAAAGGGAGACCCTTTCCAAAAACCAGGTAATTTTTATTATACGTGTACCTGCTATTATATTTTTATAAGTCCTAACAACACCTATTTTAAAGTACCCACCCTCCAAGGACAAAAAAATACGTTTTTTTTCTTAAATTTTAATTTAAAATACAACCGAATTTTAATCCTCTTTTAAGCCGTTTTCTAAATAGCGGTATTTGAACAACGTGAAATATTCATTTATTTATTATACATTTTTCAGTATTTTTTTTAAGTACAATATTAAAACATAAAACAAATTCGACTATATATTTTTATACTCGTGTAGATACCCATTTTTTATTAATTTAAACAAATCTCTAGCTCTCTTACCCTTTTCAAAACGTAAATAATCAGAAACGGCAGTCCGTATAATCCCGGTATTAAAGAAATTTTTTTCTTATTGGATTTCGTTTGTGCAAAAACTACAACGATATTAAATAAAATGATAAAAAACACCGTTTTATTAAACAATAATCTGTCTATAATAAACTGGTATTTGTTCAAATATGCATGGGTGCTTAAATAAAATATTAGTAGTACTCTACAACTTTGAATGGACTCTATCCGATCAGTAATTAAAATAAAAATAAGTAGAAATTTCGACGATTTTGAGAGTAAGAGCCCTATTTTATGAATGTAATTCATATTATCAGATATAGATTTCCGTTTTTTTTTCTATAAAGTATACATAAGGAAGAAAAATTAATGAGAGTATTTAGATAAAACAATTGGTTTACTGATAACTGTTCTAAATACAAAACAAATAGAAAAAAAAACTTTAAAAAGTAACCAATTTAAATGGTGAAATTATTGTATGGTCATCACAAATTCTAATTGGCAATTACAATTTTCAACTTAAACCCACCTGAACCTTGTCTTATTAGATCGTAAAACGTACGATTTGTTGAAATATTCAATTAATGAAAACTTTTTTTGCTCCTTTCTCATTCAATTTTCAATGCTTATCTATTTGATTTTTTGTTTATTTTTTTGTTCTCTTGTACAAGAACTGAAAACGATTTAGAAAAAATAATGTATAACAATTTCATAAATGTGGAGTTTTTACGTTAAATACTTACACAAAAAATGTTGTTTTTTTAATACAGTCATACTAATGTTGGAATTGATAAAATAATGAAATTTCAAATGTAACTGGTTTCAAATCAATTTTAAATTATATAACAGCCCAAAACTGTTCACTAAAACTATTGATTTGAATAAGAAAAGTCGAAATTGTGGTTGCATTGATCAATAATAATTAATGCTTTAGTAATCATCTAATTATTACTAAAGTTAATGCACCATCAAATCAATAAACTAAAATCTATTTACCTACAAAAAAAGAGTAATGAATTTTAAGAGTTTGAAAGCTTGTTTTCGTCTTTTTCTTATTAGAATTTGTTAAAGTATAACTTTGTTATTATTCTTCTTTTTCCAACACAACTAATCCACATACCATCTTTTGTTGTATAAATACTTGCAGCTTTCTCTGTACCTATATTGTTAAGGATGATGTATGGAAAAAAACTACACAGGTAAAAATGGCAATTTCTCAATACCTTTTATTACCTGAAAACTTTTATGAAAAGAGAGTTTCACACCAATGGTACTTTACAATAACAACAGAACAAAAAAAAAATAAAAGAAAAGTAAGAAAGAAAGAAGAAAGAAGAAGACATAAATCCTCATCGCACATAAAATGACCGTTATTCGTATTATTGTATTCCACAAATATAGGTGAAATCATACGGACATATAAGTTATTTTCGCGAGGGCCACATTCATATTTTTGGAAGCCATAGGCGCAGTATCATTATAAAACCTCAAATGAACCAATCTATTTCAGTTAATATTGAAAAACAAATATTGTATTTTGCAACTATAACTATAGACTGTTTTTTTTAAATATTGTTGTTTGTGAGTAATTAGGGTTCAAAATGGGGCGCTTAATGCGCTTTATTGTAAATACGGCCCTGATTTTCGATATTACAGGTTGCAAGTTATTTTTAATCTAACAGGAATGCACAGTAGTTATAAATAAATTTATAATTAAGACAACTGTCTTAAAGTATAGTTTTAAAAATTTAGAAATTATAGCTACTTTTCAAATGTCTCCTGAAAATAAATTAACTTTTTTTGGTTCAATTGCTGAAAATTTCAATTTCAGAACAACTACTCCATCTATCCATACAGTTGTGTACATTAAAAGCTCGGACGAAACCTGTAATGTAAGGGCGGGAATTATTTCAGGATTTTAGGGTGTGAAGTTGCAGAGAAACTACAGTAAACTCTTTCTTTCAGAAGACTGGAAATAATTACAAACAGGACCAGGCTGGCTTACCTTGGCCCTGGGGGAATTTATAAGAAAAGAAGGTAGCTCTTCAGCTGATGATCAAAGAAATACCTTAAAAGATTATCGGTGGCCCCTGAAACGCTATTTGCTCCCCAAAAACTCATTAGCCCCGGGGAAATCACCCCATATTCCCGCTGTCCAGTCCAGCACTGTTTACATAGCTGTTACATCGAATTAAAACTTTACAACACAACAGTACAAAACACGTATGCAGACAAGTTTTTGGTTTTTGGTAACAACGATACATTCGAAATAAAGTTGCATAATGTCCTGTCTTGTTACAAATGTCTAATCAGTTGATTTTTAGACATCAGTGAGTTAACACCATAGGTTTCCTAATCTATTAATTTAAATAAAATAGTCAGTGTCTTGGACACAGTGTGTGTTGTGAGTCAATCAGTGCAAGTGCGGGGGTGAAATTACAACTAACGACAAATCGTAAAAGTTATCAGTGTGAAGTGTTTAAATATGAAGTGTTTTCTAAATGGACCACTACCATCGACCATCGATGATGAGCGTTGGGGGACTGCACAACCTTATCGGAGAGGTTCAGCAAAAGGTTGTCATCGAAAAGATAAGTTTTACAGCACACAGTGGTTTTAGATTTTGTTTACAGATACAAGGTACAAGGAGCTTTTTGCCTTTCGATCTGTAAATAATAACATCAGATACTCAGTACCGAACTGGAGTACTTTGGCGCCGGTGAAAACTGGTCCAATATTACAAGTGACTTACATTCTAGATCATTGTCAATATTTTGTGCCATCTGTTGGCTGGTTTATATTCTTTGGGGCTTGTTGAAGAACTATAGACGCTATAGACGTTCCCTGCCTAGGCTAAATTGCTTGTTCAGCAATCCGATTCCCTACCGAATATATCGGACTCTCCTGAAATTTTTTTTGTTACTCATATAATCTAAAGGACAAAAGTCGTTTCTTCTAACTTTTCCCGTCTGTTTTTCCTCTCTAAAAATAAATAGGAAACTTCATACTCTTTTTTTTTTAAAAAAGAGATTGATAGAAGCTAGGAGAGAAATATATCTCCTCGTGTAAAAATTTTATCAACCAGAAAATTCCTGCATCTGTTTTTTTTTAAAAAATCCACTACTCTAAATCATACCTATACGTTGGAAAAGTGCACATAGGGCTATAAAAAACAATTTGCAAGTAATAACATAAGTTTTATTTTCAATATTGTATGATAAAAATACATTTGTTTGGGCTATTGTTTTGTTTGTGTTGTTGAGGTATGAAAAATCTATATACTTGGTCTATTGTTGTCTTCTCAAATGAACACAGCACATAATGACAAGAATATGATAACAAATTCAGTATCATTATTATTATTATTATTATTATTATTATTTCACAAATTTATTATCAAAAATCTTGTCATATTGAAGATGTGTATAAATTATACAAAATGTGTCACCCCTATTTAGGCATTTTATTGTTGCATTTGTATTTAGGAAAAAATTTAATAATAATAATAAGATTTGTCAAAAAAAACTGATAAACAATTTTCATTGTTAAATATTAAAAAAAAAAAAATGAAAAACAATAATATAAATTTTTATTAATTGTCTACAAATTTCTAACAGAAATTTTCCCTTCAAGATGTATTAAACGCTATCTAAATATTTACTGAACTGAAAAACACATTGATTTTACACAAAGGTACTAACGTTTTTTTTCTCTTCTTCCTCATCATCTTTTTATTCGTCTTTTATCATTATTTGCACATGCAAAATTGGAGCAAGTTTGTGTATAGGCAACACTGACAATACGTTCGTTTTTTTCTCCTCTCTTCCAAATTCTCATTAATCTAGCAATTAATTACAAATATATAGAATATACATTTGTGTGTTCATGGTTCATCTGTATGTCATGAGCTCGCTAAATATTAAATAACAAAAAAAACCTACTAATTAAAGAAAATTATAAATGAAAAATTAAACAAAAATGTGCACATTGGTTGTCTATATTTACACGATTAGAATAGAAGTTATCTATATATATAAAAAAAATTATAATTTGAAAAAGGATTAAGTATTCAGATTACGGATTAAACAACACTTAAATTCAACAAGCTTGAAACGTAAAGGAAAGAATACCCTATTTACAAATTTCTTCTCTTTGTTAAATAATCATCATGAAGCATGATTTTTACTCGTTTAATTGTCATGGAGATCACTGAATCTAGCAATTATAGCTCTAGTAGTAGGTATTTCACATCAGATCACTAGTATATTGTTCTTTTTCTTTTTTTCTTTAAATCTGTTAGGCAATATGTTTATTACACATAATTATCACAATTTTTCTTTTAAATTTAAACTACACACAATCAGATTTATCACTGAGTTAATTATAAAATCTTGAATAATCTATATTTTTCAATAGATGACTTCATAAACGGTGGCTTTCTTATCACCAGATCCAGTAACTATATATTTATCATCAGCGGAGATGTCACAACTCAAAACTGATGATGACTCCTTAGACTAGAATTATAAAAAATAAATAAAATAAATAAAAATATTACTACAAGATGATGTATTTGTTGTTATACCTGGAATATGCTGGCACCATAGGGAGTTCGCCAAGCATTCAATAAGTTGTCTTTTCCAGTCGAAACAAACCATTTACCGCATGCAGCAAATCTTAAACTTAACACACAACTTTCGTGCAAATGCAATTGATATTTATCCGGTTTAGTGGCATGGAGTACTTCAACATTTGAATTCTCCATACCAACGGCAAGCCATTCACCAGTCGGACAATAACCCAATGAGAAGATCTGTGAACTGAAGTCGTGCTGTTGTAATTGTCTACCTTCACGTAGATCCCAACTTCGAACGGTATTATCTAAACCGCCTGTCCATAATTTTGTACCATCCGCCGATATATCAATACATGATGCACCATCTGTATGTCCTTGGAATTGTCTAACTAGTGTTTGATTGTGTAAGTCCCATACAGCTATATTGCCATCGGAGCAACAACTAAAGCACACTTTCGAATCAGGACTAATTGCTAATGCATAGCAAGCTGGTGCACTCGATGTTAGTTCAGCTTTGATACGTGGAGTCGGACTGGCTAAGTCCCATATTGATAAGTTACTAGCTTCACCACCAACAATTAATGTTCTACCATCTGGTAATAGTTTAACTGATCGGATGTAGTTATCACGTTGCTAGAAAACAATAACAATTTTTATTAGGAATTGATATAAACTATAATATAACGATAATACTTGATATTGATAATAAACTTAAACTAGAATTGCTTTATTTCTTAGCAATATAAAATTTTATATGCAATAACCCAATAATATAATTTTTAATAGTTGCAATATAAGTACACACTTACTAAACAATCAAGTTGTGAAACAGGACTCTTGGATCCCGGTTGGCTAATATCCCATACTTTAACACATCCTTTACCACCGGTATAAACGTATTTAGTTGGATTCGATATTGTTACTGCACAAACAACTTCACCATGACTTAAAGTATTTATTTGTCTAGCATGTCTGGGTATTCCAGGTCCTATTAATGCATCCGGAGGGAAAGGAACCGGTTGCATTTGACCATCCGCACTGACGTGGAATGAGTAAGCCCTAAAATATGAAAATCGATTGTATACTCCCGTTTTATTAAAAAGAAAAATGATCAACTTACGGCTTTCCTCCCGGTATTCCAAGTCCTGGAACCACTGGTGCCCTCATCTGCGAATGTGGATCATAACCCACTTGTAGCGGAGGTCTTGGATAATTATTGAGTGCAGGTGGTAGGTTGTTGTGTAGTCCACCATAAGCCCCAGCAGCAGCAGCTGCTTGCAAATCATGTGGTGCTCCTATAAAATCAAAAAAAAAAAACACAACAACTTATAATACTGTTATTGGAATTCTTTTGGCATCACTACCATTCGACATTCCAGCAAGATAAGGTGGATATTGTCCAAGTGCTGGTGGTTTAACAACAGCTTTTAAACCACCACTACCTGAAGATGAACCAGCTGCTGATGTTGGTGTGACCGATTTAGAAATTGGCGTTGATGGTTTTTCATTATCCAACTTTTTAGTTGATGGTGTTGAAGCGTTACTTGATGTTCCTGAACGTGGACTATGTGGACCAGGATGGTCTTTTTTGTTTACTAATTTATCGATACCATTTTCACGTGGCGAGGTGGTACCATTTGGTGGTGAAACGGGATCTTCGGAGGCATCATCTACCACCAAATCTTGATCACTTTTCTCACCATCACTATGCTGTAAACAATCAAAACAAGAAAAGAATTTAGTCGAGTTCTTTACAATTGATGATGTCTAACAATAAGAAGAAAAAAAGAAAATTAAAAAGAGCTGATTTTAAAACAATGTTAACCTCCAACACTAAGATAGCTGTGCAAAGGCAATTATTTTGGCGGCTAAGTATTTGTTGTTTATACGTTAAAGGTTGTTAGACGACTTCCAAGAATTGTCGCTTTCCAAAAGGTAAACGAAACAGAATAGAACAGTCGGATTTATGGTAGTGGCGTGATATCAAGATATCAAACAGACAACCTAACGACCCATTATATGGTAAATAGACTGTAGTTGTCACAAAATGTTAAGTAGCCTACGCACGTTGCTGGACTAGAAGGACGACGACGACGACAACGTCTGCGGGAGGTGTAGTTCTCCACAAAGTTGCAGACATGGCTTTATCAAATAATCGCAAATCAGTTGCTGCATGCACGTCCTCTCTACATTGTCTCTACTAAACTTGTTGGGTTGTACGGATGCCCACCTGATGGCTACAAGTATCACAATGTTTTCCTTCAACATTTATCAATTCCCGACAAGCTACAATCACGGACTAACATATCTACAGAAGAAAAAAAGTTATATAAAGAAACTGGTGGTAATTAATCTAAGCAATCATGTATGTGTACAAACAAATTAATACCAGAGACTTGAATCATAAAAATTTAAAACTATTACGTGCACTGAGTAACCAAACAGATCTAATCAAGATTCCTGAGTACTTAACAGAAGTACGTCCAATTTTACGGATAATAACTTCTGTAATTGATAGTAACGTGAAAATTCCATAATCTGATTGTTAGGATCGTAAAAATACAGTAACGATATCTACAATAAAAACAGTATAAAACTATTGTTTTAAGGATAACACAATGACTAGACAATCTATGAAAACCAACCACAACACAAAAAAGTTAAGAACTATAACCGACCAACCAAAAAAAAAATGTTTTCAAGAAAATTGAGATATGTGTCTTTTTCTTCTAAGATTGTTTGTTCGAGATGATACGATAAAAACTAAGATTGATGACAATCTCAAATGGTGTTAGTGCTTGCATAACGCTATTGATCCCTCCAATTGAGAGAAAGACAAATTCTAGAAGAATAGAAGAGAAATAATGGAAGGTAATCACTGGGGACGAAGAAAAAACAGAAACAAAGAAACCAGTTACTGATGATGATGTATTTTCTATCTTTTTTTGCTGTTCTGAATAAGAGAGAAGATGCTTCTAAATTACTATAATAATGGTGAGATTCCGTTTACAAGATCATTGAAATATAAAATTATCAATTGGTAATTATCTGGAATTAAGTTTTCAATTTGAACTTCCCCATCCAGAAACACCGACCGACCGACCGACCACAATTTGCAAACACACCGACAGAAACCAAAGTCGATTTTCTCAAGTAATAATTACCAAGCTAATTCCGTAACCATTGATTACGCACGCTTTTAATCATCAATTTCGCACGGTCGTTTGCACGGGTACTCTTTGAAAATTTAATTACCTTTATAAGTATGTGGCAATTATAACGACTCCAAATCAATAGTAAAACTGTATATTCAACAACAAACAAATAAATCATACTTTATTGAAACAAATCGACACAAAAAAAAATCATAAACATCGTTCCAATAAAAGAAAAATAATAATTAAGCATCAAAATCGGAATTAGTTCTAATTATGTATTAATTGTGCAGTCGGTAAAAATGAGACCAAAAATGGACATTTAAACTGCCAATCTTAACAACATTAATGCCAGGTTTTATGTGGACCATAAATAAATTCTTTATGCATTTTTTTAATTTCCTCACTTTGTTCATACCCGTGAAATGATAATACCAAATATGAGAGATCAAAGCGATTTTCGACTTAATAGCCGGCAAATAAACAAGAAACACATTAAATTTTATAGTGCCAGTTTTAAAATATTATATTGACCAGTTATGAAATTGTACAACGTTAATATACATTGATGATGCTCCAAAATTTATGTTTTAAGATAATTATGGTGCAGCATACATAGATAAAAATCCTGGTTGTGTTTTCTAATGAGTTTTGAGGGAAAAAAAACACCAGATTTATGAAAAGAAGTTGCTATTTCTATTATTGATAGAAGATGAAAATGCTCAATTTGTGCAGATTTGGGTCAGCTGGTGGTTTTGCAATTTTCTGATGTGCTTTCTTGGAATTGTTAAACCGGCGACGACGGCGACGATGAACACAACAACCACGACGCCGCCAAACCAACGACACTTTAAAATTATAATAAAACATATTATGTGCATTTACTACTATCCGACTGTTTATTGCACATTACACGTTTATGATTCAAACTGCAAACTGCACCACCACTACTACTACTACTACTACTGCTATTAAAGTATATGCAAGTACATAAAAATATAAAGCCGTATTTGAAATTTTCGCGGATTTTAAAATGAAACATCGTTATTCTAACATACCAACCACTCCCCAGTTGAAATTATCCCATAAAACTCGAAACGATTATGATAGCAACTAAAATATATAGCGACCTTATGGAAAACGACTGATTTTATAGGTTTTCACCATGTATTTTACGTTAGACTATTACACGAATTATACATAATTTAGTGTTGAAGTTAGATATATTGATTAGAAAATTAGTTTCTTATAAGGGAAATAAATAAATAAAATGAAGTATAATTAGTATATGTTAAAATTGAAACTACGTACTTTAATACTTACGTGCCCCATGTCTTTCTCCTCTTTCTTCACTTTTTTATTATGTTCAGACTCTTGAGGTGTTCGTGGTCTGTATTTCTCTCTTTCAGCAGGTGATATTGAGTTTCTCTGTAAAAATAAAAATTATTCAAATAAATTTATTGCCGGACACAGTTCCAATAATGAAAGTAAATTTGTAAAATTAATTGGAAAAATGATGAATATTCATAATATAATCCTATATGATTTAAACAACTCCAATAATGCAAACAAAATATGAAAAATTCCCAATATTTTATAAATGAAATATGTACAATTCGCAAAAATTTTGCTACTTAATAAAAAAAAATTTGAGAATCATTTAAATTATTTAGAAACATACAAGAATTGGAGTTTGAAATAACTTGAATGAAAAATTCAAACTCTAATTGCTTTCAGAATTTTTGAAATTTTCATGATACTTTCAGAAAATTTAATCAACCGAAATGTAGCATTCTACATTTTATGTTAATAATAAACGAATAGCATTATAGTAGAAAGAGAATGAATGCATAATAGATAAATGGAGACTTCAATCGTCTAATTCACCGAAGTGATTATAATTTAATGCAACTCTGACAAGATTGAATGATTTCATCATTTGAAATACAATTTATTTTTGTTTCAAATTCGATTTCAACACGCAATCTGATTTCCTTGAAAGAATAGATATGCCTGATGTCAAATTCAATAATCACAAAACAAATTTTCAAAGTTTTGTTCTACCACGAACGAGACAGACGAACTGAATAAATTATAGTTTAAAATATATTTATAAGATCACTCAGCAATGAAGTTTTATTATTGGATGTGAACTTGATGAATAAATTTTAGTGCTTGCATAAAGCTTTCATAATCAGGCAACGACTTGATCGTAAAAGTTTCTTATCACGATAATAACACCGTCGTTCTTCAAACTAAGATTGAATTATTCATCATTCGAAACTATCATATTTATTTCATTCAAATTTTATATAATAATGGATAGATTTTCAAATAAAATTCAATCATCAATTATCGTAATAAATTTTATAAAAAACCGACGTTTTAAAATTGAAATTGAATCATTGAAACGAAATGATTTAATTAATTAACAGTATAACGATGAAACGAGTGACACATTAAAGTAATCGAGAATACGGCGAATCGCGAATGTACTGTTAATAATCCAAGTAAATGGGGCGGCGACTGTCGTACGATGAAATAGGTCATAGAAGCTTTAGAGTTTTACAACCCTGTTCCGTGTGTTCCGGGCAATTTCTCTAGTGCGCTTCGAGTCGATGAAGCTTTTATTTCCCCTGGGGAATTTGTCCAAGTCGAGAGAAATGAAACTGTACGGAACCGAAACACGTATTTTGTCACCACCAGGACGTCTGAATCCTGGTAAAGTATGGGGGGTGAAAGAGAGAGAGACAAAAAAGAAACAAGAGGAATGAGAATTGTTTGAAAACATGTTGAAGATGTAAAAGATGAGAGAAAGGAAAAAATATATATAATAGTAGGCATACAAATATATATGAAACATATAGGCAGCAGGCGGTAAATGTTTACCTCCTGAATTCGCCGCATATGTTACTATCAAATATTTGTTTCGAGAACAATGTTACAAGTTTTGATGTAACACGGCCGTTGTGTCGACCTTTTTCAAACTTATAATTGCTCCAATCCCCAGGAGGTGGACTCGATCAATTTCACCATTCACCACCTCAGTGTTGTCCAACAGAAATCTGATAGGATTTTTGCTCAATTATTATGGGTAAATAAATGCAACTGGTTATGACAAGTTTCCACACAATAAAAATATGATTTTTATACAAATATTTTTAATAGAAATTAATTAATATTTGTTGTATCTCGAAAAATCGATAGTAAGAGTATCATTTGTTGGATAAAAACGTAGAGGGAAGTGGTTTACGCTGTTGTCGGGGAGTTTTATGCTCTGATGGTGAAACACCACGTTTCTAAAGGCTTTATGTAACATTCAAGTGTCACCTGTATCGCCATGTCCCCGTAAATACTTTTAAATATATAGCATAGTATCGTTGGAGAATACGAAAACGTCTGTTGGTTATAAATTATGTGTTTATCCAGTATTACCGATGTTGTTGCTCTGTTGCATGCAAACATAAACCTGGTAGATGTAGTTTTGTAACCATCCACTAGTGATTTTAAACGAACATCTATTGTACAAATAAATTACTAGATGTTAATGATGATTTTATGGAGACAATCTTATTAACATTCAAAGTCAAATAAAATTAATGAATTCAAGATAATTGTTAGTGTAAGAGTGAAAACAGGAGCAAAAAACGAGAAAATTTGTCAAGACTGATAGTAATTTATTTACATTATGTAGATGACTAGATGTGTACCTACAGTAATAAATTACTTGTATTCAACATAATCCACATGTTTATAGGTATTCCAGGTGCCCTAGCGCCATCCATTCAACATTACTATAACAAACGACACCATCATTACATACCATTCCTGATGCAACACATAAAATCGAATGAACCTAATATCACTCCCTAACAATCAAAGAGTCGTGTAATATTGAATTCCAATAAAGACAATGTTTAATTTACAAATTCATAAATCCCACAATAATAAATCAATTCAATTCTCAAAACAACAACAACAACAACAATAATGAACAGGTTTATCAATGACTAAAATTCATACCAATTCCAAATGGTATTCGGTATGTAATTTGTAACAGGTAAATCACAGTCTGGTGACAAACCATTTTCAAGTGTGGCATACAACAATGATGTTGATGACTGGACAACAGAACAAACAAGAGCAACAAAGAGAGATAGATAGAAACAAGGGAGTTGATAGGGTGACAAACAGGCTACTATGCATGTAAATCGCGAATTGAGTTTATCTTTATATGAATTTGGTAGTGTATAGGGGCATATTCCAGTGCATAACAATCCATAATTCGATATTTGACGCCCTTTGACATGGCCAATTTTAATATCATGCATACAGATATATTGGAACATTGCATTTAATGCATTTTCAAAACTACAATCAATACCTAGTTCCAAACT
Source organism: Iselma pallidipennis (assembly GCA_037464855.1). Classification (NCBI taxonomy): domain Eukaryota; kingdom Metazoa; phylum Arthropoda; class Insecta; order Coleoptera; family Meloidae; genus Iselma; species Iselma pallidipennis. The sequence goes on along the minus strand of JAZBHA010000140.1, from coordinate 36,305 downwards.
ATATTGTTGCAAAAAAACAATTCTAAAACCCACATGATGTAAAAGTCCTTCATTTATCGAGTTGTGTATGAATTTCGAATACTGGTTTAATACATAAACGACAGAACAAAGTTGTCCTATTTGCACTAACATCATCAAAATATTCCACCGTTTTTATCTTTATGCTAGTATACGATATGTACAGATATGGATGGAGTAAAATGGTAGCGCTACAATATTGCACATTATGTAGATGGCTCTATTTCCTCACAAAAGCAATGCGAAAAGACCGTGCTATAAAATGAGAAACTCATTGTCCTCCACTCGACTGAAAATGTTTAATAGATAAAGAAACCTCCAACTCTATAAAACGAACCGAAAACCGGTAGCAACAATACTTTATAGCCATCAACATTTAAAAACAGTATGTATTTATTTTGTATATATCTGAACAAAAGATCAATCCGGTTATTTATGTTTCAATTATTTGAATTATTTACAACCAACAATCAAAAATCTGAAAAATATGGACAGTGAGCTGGTAATAATATGGCGCTAAACTAGTAAAATACAGGACGAATGTGAAGAGCTAACTTTATTGCCTCTACTGTACAACAGGGGCCATTCAAATGCGCGACACATATAATAGCGTGGACTTTATTGTTTGTAGTGCCATCCTGTTCGCTCTCTCGAGAAAATAAAACTGCCACAAATCTCCTGCCACACTCAAGGGACTTACCCAACTCCCCACTATCCCATTATCACTGTGTACAACTGGTGGAGAACAACTGCTATTTTATTTACGAAAAACTTTTAAGAGGGATAATTCACCATAGGCGCCTAACAAATGAAGGGAAATAGTTAATAATACTGTTCCCCCACATGTTCATCCCTCCATTTACTAAAGTAACTGTACCGTATATATATAGTCAGACTAATAATACCCTTGTTTGTCAATTCCATCAAATAGTATTTTTATAAAATCGCATTTTCCCCCTCAAACACAACATAAGGGTAATATTTTTCGTTTTGCAACAACAAAACGCCTTGTAAATGGTTTGCTGATATGCCACAAAAATATATGACGAGTTTGCCACTTAGAAGTGCCAAAAACACCAGCGAATAACTTGATGTGTTTAGTTTACGGAATTAATTGAGCGCGGAAAGAGCAAACACACCCAGAGGAGGGTAGGACCAGAAAAAAAAGGAGGAAAATTAATGTCGACGGCGTGAAATCGGAACAACGCTGTTCTCAGCTCCATAAAACATTTTCGAAGTCAAAACAATAATCGAATCAGAAACAGTCGAGGAATATAAAGTGTAGTTTCGCTCGACCGCACAAAAGGTCCGTGATTTGAAACGGCGCTTAATACGGCGAGGACGACATAGAACACACAATATAAAAGGGTCGGAAACGCGGTTGGGATTTAACAATAGATTAGGGCACGTCACTTTACAAGGGCGGTCGTCTCTCTGCCATCGCCAGAAGAATGTGCCAGTTTTTCCACGGCTCTGTAAATTGATTAGGGGTTGAAAGCCAACGCGATTTTTCAGGGATGACTCGATTACTTTTAGACGGTCGTGGTAGTGGTAGTGGTGGTGGTGCTTCTGAATGGATGCCATTCATTTTAATTTACTACAAGCAACTTTCTCAACTGAAATTGAGGAGGCCGGCGTACGTATTAAGATAAATTGGATTGCACGACAATTCACCGCTGTTTCAACCTCCAGCTGCAATTAATAAAGGAAAACGAACTCTATATGCCAACATTTCATCAAGTCAACCACCATCAGCTACTTCCATATAATCTTATAGAAACCTCTACCTAGATAAACAGTGTACAGATCAAACAAATATTGCAGGATGTACTCGTAACGAAAACCGTAATTAATTTAAACGCTTAAACAATATGATATTTATTCAACATTGTCTATACAAACAATTATCTGAATTGAAAAGTTTTTTGCTTTCTAAATTCGTCGTTACCTATACGTCAAACAATATGAATATTCAAAGATAACGTAATTAGGCGGGTCACGATTAATCGATTTTCTAATAAAACCTTTTTTTTTGTTGACCATTGAAATTTCTGGTTGAATGATAGAATCATATGGCGTTTCAATTTCATAGAGTGAATGCGTGCAAGCAAAACTGTAGAAAAACCGTATATATAGGGTCGTCGTCATTCTTTCTCCTCATTCTACAACAACATTGGTTCTTTATTTACCAATGCCGTAGGGTCTGTTGGATGAAACTAAACCGTAGCATTAAGCGTATCTGACAGTAAGCAGGGGTGGTTAAATGGATTAGATATAGACAGGGGGAATGGAAAAATATTACACAACTAGCAATGATAAAAAGGTGCGATTTTAATACGTTGTAAATATAGGGGGAGATATAGTCTGAACAGTGATTTGAGATTTGTTATTTTGGAAAAGGGAATTGAAAACATTCCAATATACCTATACGAAAATGAATAAATCATAATAATTATAAATCGATGTTGTAATGTGGAGCTTGTAAATTTGAAGTAATATCACAATATAATACACTAATAGTAAGTGGATGATAGAGAGGGATAAGAGATAGCACTCCAGGAAGTGAATCATCCTTAAGTGACTCTTCAATGCTTATAACGTAAACGCTATACCCTACATGTATAATGGACAATATGTTGCTTAATAGCATAGCTTGTCCCTTTGTAATATCTAATAATGCTCTTGTCAAGATCGTACACACACACACTTATTGGTGTACTGCTGACGCACGCTTTACAGTTATTATTCATAAAGTTTTTGCATTATAATCCTTTCATAAATGTTTACCATACACTTAGCAAACAACAATTCAATTTTAAACAAATATTACAAACTGAAACTGTTATGCTATTGTCAACATTTACATTCGATCAGACCAAAAAAGAAGAAAGACGACAGAAATTAAAAGAACATAAAAACAAATATATAAAGAGGAAAAATTTTTCGGCAATACAAACAACCACTCTTCCTCCATATACACACACACACACACACGAAATAGCAAGCTGCTACAGAACAAGTTTTAATTGGGGGTGTTGTGGAAGCGTAGAACATTTGAGGGTGAGAGCAACATAAAAGGGATGAGATAGCTGGCGTTGGAAGTGGCGGAATTCGCCAAGGGTAATTGAGAGAGATTAAGAGATCGGGCGTACCGCATAAACACAACCCTCCTCTCATCTCTCTAGCGCTAGCGCAAATCAGTTTTCAATTTGAGATCATTGAATAATTAATATTGACTCACGGTGTCTCTGCCTATTAACTGCTCTTTAATGCGGTGGCTAATTGGGTCACCGGTTGATGAAAATATCGACTAAACATTGATCTGACGATTTTCCAATTTAAACATGTCAATTACAAATAAGAAGAACAAAAAATGTTTTTAATTAACGATTTTATGGCAAATTTGAATTTTAATCACTTACATGTTAACATAATTAGTCGACAATATAATGTATGCTTATACTGTAATTATAGTCGTGGCATTCATTGGACTGTAACCATGTTCATTATTGCTAATCATTAAAATAATCGGCCTTCAAAGCCGATGTACATAATTCTAACATTTATTTAAACCACATTCGATATTTACTCCACAATTACACCGCAGTATAATAAATGATTAGTTCGATTCGTTAACTACATGTAAATTGTAGACTGTTTGTTGTGTGTAAATTATTTATACATTAAATTATATTGAAATTTCAAATAAATATTTGAATCAATTGTGTCCACGCCAAATAATAGAAACGTAATTATTTTATTTTATAATCAATGGAAACATTTAAACTGATCTAACAAAATTTTGAAACAAATAAAAGCACAATAAACTTCAATATCTGTAAGTTATCAAGTCATTACAACTGACAAATATCCTGTATAAACAACAAATATCAAATCTCTAGTTTTATCTGATTTGTAGTTCTGGCATATTTCCTAAATGTTCTTCGGATTATGTCCAAATGCAATTCTTAAAGTATCACGCTTGGATAGCAGCCAGGAAATGAATCCTTTGATAAGAGGACTTATATACAGGAGAATTCATAAAATTCCTTCAACTTTACTCATCAATTTCCCCAATTCATAAGAGGAGACAACAGAAAAAAAAAAATTGATTAATAAATCTTGAAAAATTCACCGCTCTATCAAAAGATTAAACGGTTCAATTTCGTTTACAAATAAAATATGTTGTAATATTTCTAGTTATTAAAGTGTATTACAATAAATGACTTGCTTACACTAGACAAGATCCATTACAGAACATAATAGTTGAATGTTTTTCACGATTCAAGCTCGTTACGAAAGCTGAAAAAAAATAAAAAAAAAACACGAAAGAAGAGGAGAAACGAAAGAGGATATTGGATTATCACTGAAGCATGAGCGGAACTCCTGAAATTCAGGCGTAACAAAATTGTTCCACATAACACCGCCAGATGGCGACTAACGTTATACCTACTCGTTGATGATGACGGCGACGCCAGTGATGATGATGGACATCAAAACTGTCTTTTGACGCTTATACGTGTCAAAGCACAAAATGCATTCTATTTACACCATATTCCGTGATCAAAGCTCGTTAGAGCTTTTTTTCTGAAAGGAGCTTTTTTCAGAGACCGGAATTCAGACTGTGACCATTTAGGTAAACAGTAACTGGAAGAATTTTTGTTAATGCTACATCTGTAAGTCACAGTCTGTTAATAACACATACATACACATACATACAATGAAAACGTCAAACTTTATGTTGTACGCGACTGTGTGTGCCTTTTATTCAATTTATTCCCGTAGTGAAGAGTTCTTTGTAATTCGGAGTGTTGTACTAATTAATCCGGATTTGAAAAGAATTCAGTTTGATAATTAATAATTAAATTGTTCCTATAATGGGTTTTCGACATTTTACAATTAAATTTACATGATTAATATAAATTATTTTTTTTTGATTTATCAGATTGTCGGCGTCTACCTGTGTTCGTATAATTATCGACGTTGAATCTATTACAGTATAATTTTAGATAATATCGTAATTAAAAGTGGGCAAATATTGTGGATTGGGCTTAACAGAATAATTAATTATTTATGGTAATCAGCTGTCGTGTATTCGCCTCATTACATATTTATCCACCTTTATTTATGTTTATGGACATAGACTATATTATTATATATGGAAAATATATCAGATACACTTAAATTTTTCCAATCTTCGAAATAACGAAACAATACGACAGTTCCTTTGATCGGATTGACTTCTTAAAATTTCAGTATTTTTACAAAACTGACTACGACTTGTCCATGTTTAAAACAGATCGCGTGCTCAAGTAGGTATATTGTTAGTTATTCTGAGATCATTATTTCTTCACCCTAAACGAAAATGAGGCTAGGCTTGACTTTTAAAAACTAATAATTGCCCAAATTTGTACTCAATGCATGTATAACTAACATAGAGATACAATGCCCACAGATGGTAATATTGTGGCGTTTTTGGGTGTCTATGCGTCTTTCTCTCTTTCTCTCAAATTCACCGGCTCATAAATCCCCAACCGGACAGGGAACACTGATCGACTACAAAAGCAGTAATCAATTCGACCATTCCGTGCCCACATGTTATTACACTGTTATATCTCCCTGTAAATCCGTTAATTATTCTGTATGTGTGTGCCTGTGTGTGTGTGTGAGTGTGTATAATTGACCAAACAACGGTGTGGGTTTTATTGCTTAGTATCTGATATAACGTTATTGTTTTGAGTTTTTCAGGTAAAAATTGAACGTAAATCACAAACATTTACATATTATGGCAGGATTAACGTTTATCCTAATAATAAATAGATTCATAATTATCTGCTTCCAATTGTATGGGTAGTTAATATAATTTGAAAAGCATTTTATCAAGTTATTTTATTTAATACACATACATTTTCAACATTTCTATACTTTATATATGTGCCTATAATATGTTTCCATACAAATCATATCGTTATATATCTATAGAAGAATATTGTAAAATGTATTCATATTATATGTATGTATCACATGAATGCACACTCGACTAAGTCGTTCGACTTTACGCTGTTACATCAAATATTTATGCTCTGTTGGAGCTTTTATATTCCTGCGAGATTTTTACTAGAAAATTTACGGAGGGCATAAAAACAGACGCACGTTATTACCTTTAAATATTTGGTATCTTTATTTCCTCGTGAATATATTAAAATTTTCTCCTCGTAAAATATTTTACAGCGACATGAAGTATGTAGAACTTACCCTATTCATACTTTATGCAATAACATAATTTCGCAAAAAAAAATATCCAATATATTGATACATTTTTACATTTAAGAGAAAATTGTGAAAATTTCTACAATAAAATATTCCGGCGGAAGAAAAAAAAGGAAAAAGAAAATCCATTTTATTTACAACTGAAAGCAAAGAGTACAAAACTCCAACACTGTTAATTGGACTAATTAGAAGAGTAATTACTCAACAGTGGCGGTCCCTTCATTTAGACCGGATACACTTGTTGAATGAAATTTTAAACATACAACCAAGAGTTCTTCGGAATTCTTTTGAATTTTTGCCATCATGATAAAACGACATTGTGTATGTAGAGAACAGTATGTGTTGAATATAGATGAAAATCGTCTGAATCTCGACATTACCGAAATAAATCAAGACACATGACATAATACTGTTCAGGTCATGCATGATAATGAAATGTCGAGAACGTGTCTCTGTTTATATTTATACGTTATATAGGTACCTGTATGTACAATAGATATACATGTTACATATAATAAAGTGTATGACTGTGTGTGTATGTGTCAGATTTGGGAAACTGTTGAAGGAGTTGTCGACGTAATCGCATAAAGCACACAAGTGATGACCGCACAACAACCACCAAGCAACTATTCACAGAACGCCTGTGAACAATTTACCCACTTTGCTAGCAGAAATTAGAACTGGGAAGTGCGATTCCTCTCATAAATTACACAATTACAGAGCTAAGGGTGTGAACGTCTCAAATGGGGTAACGCAACGACACCCTCGAGGTGCAATTATACTCCAGCCAGATCCTTCAAACCAACACACAACTCTCCCCTTCACTACTATATACCTCACATACCTTACAAGTACTTACAAACCCATCTGGCTGCTGTGAAATTCTCTCACTCTTTCTCACTCTCTTGAAAGACAAAAGACCTCGTTACGGGCAAAAAATATTTTCTGGAATTCTGACATAAAGTGCTAGCAAGAGAAAAAGAGAGACAGACAGAAAGAGAGAAAGGGGAGCAAACAGTTTTCTTAATTTAATTAAGGCTGAATTATGGCGGCGCTCGCGAAGAAGAGGTTTCCAGAAATTTAATTTGGGTAACTTAGTATTGTCACAAGTTTAAATCGTATTCCCTTTCTTTCCGTCTGGGGTTAATTTGGTAATTCACTACGCGAATGCATTAGATTCTAAACTTTGAAATTCATTATTCATTTTACGTACAACTTCTAATTTACATAAATGCGTTTCTTGCCTTAAATACGAATCGCGAGTCGACGCCATAAATTTTTATTACGTGTCATTGCACAAGTTTTAAAATGCTCTTAGCCAGTAAGCAAAAATGTATGTATCTACAGGATATAAAACAGAGAAGCTTTTCGCAAATTAAATTGCCGATTTTGTATCCAAATGCGTATATCTGGTCTGTGTAATATAAACGATTAAAAATCGATTCGTCTACAGTCAATCTGTAGGTAGTCTTTACCCACTACTGCATTAAATTATCTATTGAAGATGAATTTGACGAAAATCAATAACAAGAAATCCATCAAAAGCAATAACGATGCAATTAAATATTCGTCTCCATTAACATTGCGATTACGCGCCAACTCGGGTTAATTAAATGTGTGACTTCCTCGAGAGAGAGTGGTGCCGCTTTAATTACATTCTACTATGCTCGCGGCTGCACAAGACGTCTCTAAACCCTTACAACCCTCCCATTTTCTCACCCTTGTCTCACTCCATTGTCGTTCTCGAAAACATCCGGCATTTCACTCACTTTAAAATACACAAATATTCCAACCTCTAACGAGTATTTATTCATCACATTCATTATATCGACTTAATTAGAAAACATACATATCTCGTTCTATAAAAGTTGTATTTATTCAAAATAAATGAGATGCTCTATGAATATATATGTATAGCAACTTTTATTGTTGAAACACTACAATAGAGATGAATGTAACATGAGAATTGATATCAGAGTCGACGATTTAGGGTTGCCGACAAGACACAATAAAAAATTACCCTTGTGGGCTTGTTTCAGAGTATCGTATGAATTTAGGGTGTTGTGCAGAGATTGATAATGTTTTTTGAGGGTACTGGAAAGACAATGAATCGTTTTTGACCTTTTCATCATCCACCTGATATTTTTAGACAGACAGACAATCTCTAGTAAACACTATTCTAGTATACAGAGATGTCAAATAAAAGAAAAATGTTATAATATGTTGTGTAAACTTGTCATGACTCAGTATGTGTAGATTGTATGAGTGTGCGAGTGCAATGAACGGATAGTATACAACCCCAACCGCACCATTTCAACCCTAGCTGTGGTTGGGATGTAAACTTGTGTTGCGCCGCGGTCGAGTTGCGGTTTGAGGGAGAAACAAGACACCAACGCTCGACTTCGCGTAGACAAATCCGCCCGCTGGCACTAGGGGGATGTTAATAATCGAGCTAGCAAACATCCGAACCGTCTATCCTTTTCTAATCCTTTAAGATGGTAGACAACGATACCGGATCACGTTTGCTTACTAGCCAAGGATAGATGTAGCTTGTTGCCTCGAGATTGGTTTGTTTTAGCATACAGATGTATGTAATATGTATATGTCTGTGTGTGGAAATCGTTCGGGTTGGATTCGCATGCGAATGGAATGTATATTAGATTCGGTTATTCCCTAAGCTGTGCACGGAACGCCAAATGTTACATTTGTGTTTCGGAAAGTCACAAGATCCTCGACAGAACACCAACAGAATACAAAGAATCATTCAATAAATATTGTCGGCAACCTTGTTAAAACTTACCAACAACAAAGTCGCAACAAAACAAAAACATGCCACTTTAATTTTAAAACAAAAATTTATTTTTACGTCATTATATTTATGTCTATCACACTATCACTTTATCCGAAGCATGGTGTAAGTCATTAAAATTCAATAACCACCGTAGTCGTTCAGCAAAATCCATAAGCCATTAGATATAAAACGAGCTATCAATAATCTCCCATCATCTCAATACCAAATAAAAAGCCAATCAATATAATACTGTTCACATCTTCCACTAACACGTACATAATGAACTATGTAAAGGTACTCCTCTGGCATAAATAAACTAAAAATATAAAAACCTACCACCAGAACGCTTTTCTGTTTCATATTGATATTACACAGAATCATCGTAAAATTTGAATGGTCTTATTCACTTTAACAATGTGCGATGAGGGTAAAGACAGTAACAAGGAGAAAAAAAAAGTGCTTCAAGTGATGAGATCTTATTGCAAGGGAAAAGTGAGAAGGGAACATGAAGGACGACAGCTGGGAGGGTAGATGGCATTAGTAGGTGCATGAAGGGACAGGACAGTCATGCCTTGGGGTTGTTAATGTTGTAATCGAGATCCAAGGGTGTGATTGCACGTGTCAACCACCGCTCAGAGGGACGGGCGTTAGAGGGGGGGAGACAACATTACGATCTGTCACTTGTCCAACTCTCTGAGGACTAATTTGATCTTAAATTCAGGATATTCGTTGTGTATGTTTGCATACAGAAGTTTCAAAGCTAAGCAAATATAGCTGTGTACATAATGTGTACATTGCACGTTAATTATGGATTTTCTCATAAACTGATTACCTATTATTAAGATTTTAAAAGGAATTAATTCATCAAATTTAGGGTTTTTCTAGAAATTCACACTGAATGTGTCAGACAGACCACATTCGTAATATTACATCGTCCTCTCAAAGTCAATGAGTGCTTCGAGTGCGATAAAGTGCCACGGTCAGCAATTCAATAATAGCTAAGGACCTGATTTCCAATTCAGGGCGTAAGTACTGCACCTACAGATTGCCATTCAACTGTACGATCCAACAATGAATCGAACACAATTACTTTTTATCAGATTCCTTTAAGAAAGTGGTGAAGGTGCCGGGTATTTGAAGTGTCGACTACAGTAATTTTTTTTAATATGAAAGAGTAAAAATAGGTTGGATACAATAACTATTATAACAATAAGAGAATATTTTAGAGACGTGTTTGAAGTCAATCGACAACGCCACCGATCATGCATGTCTCCTGGGTACAAACTGGGGGATGCTTCAATAGGGGTGACAAATCACTGTCGGGATTACAAGCGAACGCGCTTCCAAGATTAAGCTTCCAGTCATTCAAGAAGATTACGTTGGGGGTTGAACATCCAATAAAGATTGTTACGTACTCAAAATTTCACAACTTTTCCCGACATCGGAGAAAATCGTGTCGATATAAATTTAATCAAAACTAAATCATATTTGAATCTTCTTTTTTTATGAGAATTTTTTTCGTGATATTGTAAAATCAATGGCTAACCAACATATGAATAAAAAATACGACAGAGTTGAGAGAATTACAATCTAATGAAATTACGTATTCAATTGGTACTCACGTGACGCTCTTCAGCGGAGTTGATACCTGCAGCATCCATGGCAACAGCATCCAACAGCAAACATTGGCCAATCGGCAGCAACATGGAACAATCGAGACGAAAACAATTGAGATAAAATGTACAGAACGTGTTGGTGTTTTTTGTAAACGAAAACGGTGGTGGTGGTGATGGTGGTGCATCTGTGAGCTTGTCGGATCTATGCTTTTGTGATTTGTACAAAAAGTACGTGACATGGAAAATTCACAAGGGATTCTTTTATTTGCAATGTGAATGCAACGAAAATAGACGCGGCAAAACTTTACAAATTAAAATGCATTAAGCACCGAATCATGAATAATAAATAAGGTTAAGTACTTAATGTACATGCTCTTTCTGGACTAGTGCACTCTCTGCAACACTGCCATCGCCTTTGATGGGTAATCATCTGTTTGCATTATCCGAGCAAACAATGCAATGTTAGTTTTAGATAATCATCATCATTACTAGTAGAGCATTTGAATTTGTTGTTCGTTTCACTGAACCTCTTTTAACTGAAAGGGTGTGGAAAGACGTCTACATCCTTTAATTAAATGGAAACGCTGCATTCGCAATGCAAGAATAATAACGTTTAGATATGGCACAAGGCTGGTGTCGTTGACAAGCTTTTAAGTTTATTAGTGAATAAAACACCAACAAGATCGAGTAAACATCTTGCTGCAACAGTTGCACCTGCCATAATAAAGATGAAGAGATTAGTACAAAGCTCTCAAGTCACAATCCGAATTAATTAGTAGTTCTGCAGTTACAAAGCAGCTCATAACTTAATTCTCAACTACGTCAGTCGAATCTATGAGCGAATATGAGCTTCGTCGTTTGTGAAAGATAAGAGAAACAAAATAAGGTAGTAGTGGTACATCTCTGCACCCTCGCATCGCATGATTATTCTTAGAAAGAGCGGTGTGCATTCAGGTGGAATCAGACGCTCCTCTTAACAATATCTAGTTGGCATGACAACGCTGGAGATCTCTTCTCGTTTGTTTGCTACCACCATTACCACTACTATCACTGTCACATCGTTTATGGTTCGTTCACGACAATTCCAATTGAACACACTTACTGCTCGACAAACTTAACAGATGGTTAATTGAATTTTCGTGAGCTGTAATCTGATCTTCAACACCTAATGGAGTTCTTCAAACAATAAAATCATTACTAATGCAAAAGTCTCTAAAATTAAACTACAAGCATAACGTAAATAAATGGTAACAAATAATATTTTTCATGGCTCTAATAAAAGTGAAGAAGGGTGGGCGTTAATTTTTCCGATAATGACCTGACGGCGAAAAAAAAAGCGAAATCTCAAGTGTTCAGTGAGGGTGAATAGGCCTTTGCAATCTGCTTGTTCATAGCTTAGAGAGTCTTTGCGCTGCTATTCAAGTCAGAGGGCGAAGATTGAATGGGACTCACGAAGATCTACAGAACCACGCTCTACTACTATTTTCTCCCCTTCAACATAAAAACGAATCAAACATTTCTCGCACTCTATTCTGCACTTCAATCAGACTACTCCACAATCGAGTTCAAAGTAAAGAAGAGTTAAAGAACTTCGTTCTAAGTGTCTATAATAGATGATTCTGTCTAACTACCGTACATACACACTCAGCAAACGTTGGGAAGAGACGACGATGTCGATGCCTATGGAGCTCACGCTGTTCAAAGCAAATAAATTACTTTCTCCATGCGAAACCCGTATGCTCGATGACTTATCAGGTTCTTTGATCTAGTTTAAGGAAAGAAGAAAAACCTCTTGAAATGCAAATTTGTGAAGTTTTCCCCAGCTCACTTCGAAACGCGTCTATTAGATTTAGAGGATGAAAAAGGAACGAAAGTAAATTCGTCAACTCTGGTGATCGCCTGGGGGGGGTTTAAAAGAAAGAAAAAAGAGGAGGAAAAATAACATATCTGAAATCAATTTAACAATGAATATAAAATAAAGAAGTATTTAAAAACGAATGTAACTGGAGGGAAAAGGTCAACTACGAAAGAGAAAAATCATTTAATGTTGGGTTTGTGAAAATTGTGGAAAGAAAATCCCACAGAACAATGTAGGCAGGTCGTCTTGTAAAGTAATAAAACATCAATAATATTTACCGCCACTCAACAGCACAACGAAATCCGGAATCCAATTTCATTTTCCGCCTCCACTAAAAACTCTACCGTCAACCCTTATCCTATAATATATTCCGTCTGATTTGGGGTTGTCGGTATAAAACCGCCCGTTCCTAACCCGAGATGGAAATTCTAAAAATAATGCAGAATACTTCCCTGTTTCGCATTTGAAATCTGCGGCGCTAAAACCAAGAAAAAAGAGATGGTGAATACAAGTCGAACCAAGCGGAATTTATAGACACATTAGGTAACTTCAGGGTCTGATTTGGAAGAACATAAATCCACCGCACAAAATTAAACTTTTTCACTTCTTCGTAATCTCTAAGGACTCATTCATAAATCATACGGACGAAATATCGGTGTGTGTTTTACACAAAACTCGCATTCGTTTCCGCTTGTTGCCAAATAGAGATTTTTATTTATTATAGCTTTCTGAATACTTCCTGTTTATAGTGTTTCAAACCGGTACTTCCGTCCGCATATCCGACGATAAAACACAGTACAGTATAACTTGATGAATACAGAAAATTGGAAGAAGGTTGCGGCAAACAGTGGCGATGATGGTGTCGAGTAGAGATTGTAGGGAGGATGAACAAAATCCTGAGAACTTATTAAAACAAACTGCCTGGCTGAAAGCCGTCGGCAATATTTAACCAAAGGGTGGAACTTAAATAAGGAAATATGGCGATAATAACGATCATTACCGTAGACAAATATTTATAGCACAAACATGACCGGCTGCGGAAGCAAAATTAACTCCTTAATCCGACGATTAATTGCTTATCCTTTTTTTTCTCTTGCACTGTTCTTGTCTACTTCTTAAAATATCAAACAGGAACAGTATCGATCGTTCAACTTCCAAGACAACGAGATGGTTTTTGAATGAATGGTGGAGAAGAGGAAGACTAACATATTTGCTGACTCGCACCACCAAGTAGCCTTGTTGGGATTGAAATTAAAATCTCAAGAGCGGTGGAACATCAAGTGGGTGAGTGAAATGGGGGAGAGAGCATTTTGTAGGGTATTTTCTATGGAACATTTCCAAAGCGATGCGGTAGTCATTCCCTCATATCTAATTACGTCGCTGTTGAAGTCAGTCTTGTAAAATAATGGAAAGCGACACCCCGTTGCGATATAAAACATTTTTATTGCCCTTTCCATTCGTTTATTCTTTAATAAGATCGCGTGGGGTTTATTACATTTTAATAATAACGTAATTAAACGAGAGCTGTTTAAGGAAGCAATAAACGAACGTACGATATGGATTTTATAACACACCATTATCTTATTAATGACTAAAATAAATTACTTAAAGATTTATTAGAACATAAAACCATCGTCAACTGATGCAAACGATTTCGCAATGTCAATAAATAAAATGACTGCTGTCAACCACCAAAACCAAAAATATAATAATTCAAACCTATGTGAAATCCAACTTTGAATATTAAATGTCAAATCTGAGGTTTTTGCCATGTTCACACAACTGTAATAGATAAAAAGAATGTATCAAAGGGTTACATTGAAACTTCTCGCACAGTCACTTCAAAGAACTCTCTTTGAGTAGACCATTAAAAAGTCGATGTCTAGTGCGAAAATGCACAGAATAAAAATGAGTGTTCGACATTGAAAAGGTTTGAAGTAATTAAAAATTCCTATTTTTCCGAGCCATCACAGAGAGAACTGGTTCAGTCAAACAGTTAGCTTCTCACATGTTAAATTTTATGCCATAAAATACCTAAATATTGTTTTTTTTCCTTGGCTCTTATATCTTTTGAGGAAAATATTGAAAACGACCAGTTTGTCATTTTACGTATGACCGTAACGTCATCCGGAAAATGATAGTAGAACAGTAGCAATTTTCAGAGTCTATTGAGGTATGTAACGCGATTTGTGTCGCATGATAAATCATATTTACGATGAGAAGATCAATAGACTTTAGAATGGTCGACGGAAAGCTGAATCTCGTGCGGAAAGAACGAAATACATTTCAATATATCTTTTCTCTTCGGCAAACGCGCCCCCGTCTTGTTTTATTACTCAAACTGTGGTTCGCAGACCATAAAACTTAGATGAATTTGTAGGAAAACTGTTATTTCCTTTCTCATAAAATTCTCAACTGACTATATTACAATTTTGCTGCTTTGTAACTTGATATTTGCAAATAAATACATCTCGTTTATAGCCGAAATTGATTTATAATCACTTACCGCTGTTCGACTTTACATCATCTGGTCGATGTAAGTCAGGTTTAGATGCTAACATCGATAATGGATGTTGACCAGGAGCTGCTAAAGCACCTGACAACCCCAAAAGACTGGCGGCTGTACTTGGCGGTCCTCCTGCTAGACCTGGATGTGGCATCATGGGAATTGGTGGAGCTGCATGAGCCGGAAGTTGTTGAGCATGCATTTGCTGAAGTAGTCTTGGTAAATCTGGCCTTTGTTGCTGAAAAAAAAATTAATTAATTAATTTAACAGATTAATATAAACATCATAATTGTAGATAATTGAGTTTTTAAAATTCCTAATTGTGGTACAGTAGAAACTCGATTATCCGGCCCTCAGTTATACGGATTCGCGATTATCCGGCCCTCAGTTATCCGGATCCGGACTGCCGACCTTGATCAAATATGTAGCTTTATACAAGTCGAATCCATGCATGCACATACATACATAGGTACATACGTACGTACGAAAATGTATTTCTTAATAATTCCTTAATAAACATTGATTTTTGTTGTCAAGTTCACTTTGTTTTTGTTGTTTTTAATCCACGCCTAGCATTATGTATTATGTAATAATATGTACATATGTATAAAAATCGCTTTTCTTCATACTTTCAATTATCCGGATTTTCGATTATCCGAATGCCTAACGACAACAATTAGTCCGGATAATCGAGTTTCTACTGTATGTGAAAAAGCCAAGAGTAATAAAGAGTGAACATAATACGAGGGATAAACATTTCATTTTATTCCTGTAGTATGTCAAAGGATCTGCTAAGTCGGCACATACGCGGATGTGACATTCAGAGGGGATCAGAAATCGGCTTATCTGCTCACTCGACTTTGCGGGTGACTGCGCCTGAAATCTGGCGGATAAAGCGGTTAGAGTCACGTAAGAACGGTGAAGCATACTAGTGCTACGTTGGTGAAAAAATCCGTCAACTAGAAATTCAAAGGGGCGGCAAAGACCCTCCAACAGAATTCGTTCTGACGTATAACCGACGAAAAAGCAGAGAGAAAACTAGAGAGACAGACAGATCTCGACTGGAGAGGAAAGAATGAAAGCAAAGAGGAACAAAAGCCCCACAACTTAATTGGATTCACGAACAAAATATTCCCAAAGGACGACCGACACATCCTATCGAACATCCAAGCCAGAACGAGCAGGTATTAAATGGTTAAATTGTAGAGGAATGTATGTGTATATTTCGCACGTGCTATGTATTTTTGTCGTATGTCGCAACAACTAATGAATATTAGATTGTAAAATGTGGAAAACCATAAACTGTTACAGCGTCATTTATTTCAGAGATACAAAAAAAATCTGTAAAAGTCTGCGAAGCGTTAATCGATAATAGCTCAAACATGAAACAACAATCCCATTAATGCAGTCGGCTCACAGAGCTTGTGGAGCCGCTCCCCCATGCCGCCCGGAGGACTTTTAATTTAAAAAGTTCACTCTTGTCGGTAGCGAGTCGCGTCACTCACATTGAATGCTAATTGGATTATGATGGTCCTGCTGGTTGGTGCTTTTTATAGCGGCATCATCTGGCAGCTTCCTTTGTGCTCCAAACAAACCAGTCCAACAGTTCGAACGGATTAAAAATTGAGTGGCAGTTTTTGTTCTTTTCGAGTCGCTATTTAAAATGTTATTTACTGTAATCTTCATCAATTTGACTCTTGAACTGTCTGTTTTGAAATACTCGACAATTTTTGTCTTTTTGTTAAAATTATTTATTTAAAAAACGAATTAATGAATATTATGAAAACATTAAATATGGAATGTAAACGTAAGAAATTTAAAGTGAGTTAAATGAGACGAAGACCTATTTAAAAGGGCATTAAAAACATGCCTGAAAAGAATATCTTCTCTACAATTAATTAAAAGTATCTTCCCCAAGCACAACTGTCTGAAATAATGGTTAGAATCAAAGTAAGTAATTTGTGATTAATAAGATCCTTCAGATTTATATTTAATTGGCGGTATTATTCGGCTCCCCGTCGTATCCATTAATTATTTAGCAGTAATTAGAAAGGCATCTCGTGGAAGGGAGACGCGTCTCTTAATACTGTAATCCGTCTAGTCGACGCTGTTGAACTAAAAGGGGATGGTGGAGGAGTGTTTGCGAACTGCAAATGTAGTGTAAACACAACTCTAACTTTAAATTGAGCAGAATGGATCCAAGACACGTGACAAGAAGTTATATTTTTATCGAGGGAAAGATAAAAATAGAATGGACCAACGAATCCAACTCTATATTGAATTTTATCAATCGTTTACATTGTTCGTTTTGGACTGCTGAAAGAGCCATTATTTAAGATTCGCATTTCAGAAAGCTTGCAAATTGATTTCTTTGGCACCCTCCATCGTCCCGTACATTTCTCTTCGCTTGAATACACCTCTACCGTTCGTTGGGGGGTTGATGGATTTCATTATAATTACATTTTTCCAACGTCAATGCTGATGTTTAATTAACTGAAAAACGGCACGTTTTTCAACGATACGCTTGTGATGATGTTATGATACGAAAATGATAAATAAATTTATGCTGAATTAATTTAATAGTTCACATTTGTTAACACTTTAATATCATGTCATACAATATAGCTTCAAGCGATTTCCTTTAACCACAGCCGACATATTCCTGTTTCTTCATCCTTGTGATTACCCGATTTGTTGTGACATTGTAAGCTGCTTAAATTTTGAAATGGGCTAGATTTAAAGGAATTGAAGCTTAGCCCCTGTTTGTCACCGTCAAACAAATTAGCAAATGAGACTTTTAAAATGTTTTTAGATTACATCAACAATTTAAAGGCGAAATAAAAACGTCTGGATTCTTTTGCAAAACAGAAAAACATCAGTTGTGCATATGAAATATTTAAAATATTCAAACAACAATTTCAAAGTGTTGTGAATATTTGAACGATGCAAACACAGTATAAAATGCACACCACTTCATCCATCGACAACAGAAACTGTAAAATACATTTGAATATAAATATTTCATACACGTTTGGTGTTGTGCAGTGCAAATCTTATGATAAAATAGAAATGCACAAAAAACAGACAGTCAAGAGTGAAATGCTAACATGAAGAAGCACTGGCACAAATGCTCAGTTCGTGGTGGATATGAGCATTTCCCGGTGCTCAACTATTCCTATACAACTCATCCAGGGTAAGCTCTGATTCTGTATTCAGGGCGCGCATTCCAAATTGTTTTACCCCACTCCAATAACAGAGATTGGACAAGAAAATTGATGAAAGATGGTAAAATATTAATAAACTAAAACTTTAATTTGATTAAGTTGTTCTTTAACTCATATTGAGTTCTATCACAATATTATCTTCAAACTCAATCAAATAAATCAATAAAAGCAAAAAAAAAATTGTCAAACAGTCATAAAAACTTTAGACAAAAATAACTGTCTCTATCGTCTTCTAACAACTATTGACACGTATGCTTGTATGCGAATGTTCCACTGCGGATGTTGTATAATATTTTATCGTCGGCCTTTATCAATGTTGTTTACAACGTACCGTATACTTTCAAGTTTTCCCATCAAATTCTTGAAAGCATCTGGCTTACATGTCTGCAATATATTCCGATCGATTGCAGCGTAAAATAAGATTTTCCCAACCCTCATGTGTCTAGCGGGGAACGGAGAGAGAGAGAGAGAGACAGAGAGATGAAATTTCCCCGACTCTACTTAATTTTCCTGCCGGGAATTGCTGGAGCCCTCGCCCGATAAAGTCTAAAGGTGATTGGAATGTTGATTAGGTGGAGAAGAGAGAAGAATGCCTTGAGAATTCACCCTTCGCGTTAAGGGTGGAAAAAGTATATTAATATTTTATAGCTTTCATAAGTTTATCGTAAAAGTCTTATAAAGTTGAAGTACGGTAGGAGAGCTCGAAGAGATCATAAACTTGGTACATTGCTGTTTTACAACAACCTTTTTATTGACTTTTTATAAAGAATTTTAGACCGGTACAAGGACTTTACCTATAAGTGGTTCGATACTTTGTAACAACTTTCCTTGTTTATCCTTAAAATCTGCTTAACCAACATTTTTTCCTTCAATTAATTATTTTTCTTCACAAATGCATATTTCAGGCCAATCCTACAAATCGATATCATTTAAATGATCTTTTTCGAATTCTTGTATGCAACAACTAGTGAACAAGCTTGTCTGACTTTATGTTTCAGAGCCTGCCTTTTTTATCATGTTCCTTGGCAAGAAGAAAAAACGAACAAAACAAGTCTTTACCAGTTTAAATGTTGTTAGTTGACTTAACTGCAATGCAATAATCAATCAACGAGAACGAAACGGAGAGACCAATTAGAACTGTAAAATTTATTGAATCCAATTATAAAAACCGAAGGCTGATTGATCGTAAACGAGAAGATGGTAGTTACCTTGTAGTCGTAAAACAAAGCGATAGCGATGGCAATTCTGAGCTTCTGAACGTAATACACCAATGTAAAGTAGCTGGAAAAACGGGCGAGGATTTTAAAAGGATGAGAGTTTCCTGAAATGCTAGAGAAAGAGGGTTTGTGTTTAAAAGGAAGAGATGGGGGGGGGGGGGCAACAGAATGATGGGGGAGAATAATGGAGAGAGAAAGAAAGGATAGCTTCCTCCTTCGCCTTTTTATGAACCCACGATACGCGGTGCTGCATGAATAACAAAAGATACGCCATCCTCCTCTCTCTTCAGGGAGCCGACAATCCGCTTCCACAGTTTTGTGCAAATTTTGAATGTAAGAACACTCCAACTAAATTTCGCTTGCGGGATACTTTTAATACTAATCTCTAGACTCATTACCATTCCAGTTGCTGAATCTATATACATAGATATAACGTTTTTTTCGCCTCAACACGAATTAGGTTGGTTGTAACTTCCCAGTTACTTAATTACATTAAATATCATATTTATGAAAATAAAAGCAGTCAACAAGAAGTTATTTTTATTATTTAAAAAAAAAAGAGAAAATTTTTTTCGATTCTTTTACTCGTTTAATAAAGATCTATAAAATACTGCAACTGTGTGCAACGACTCCTTTTTTTTCGTTTCTATCTTTAAAAACATTGAGAGCAGGGTTGCCGAAACAAGCCGGCCATTTTTAAAATACTCTAGAGACATAGAGAAAATCCCGTGGTCTGCGGAT